>JAPYZJ010001532.1:0-51808 GCA_030522765.1 Ophioninae sp. B BG-2022a | reverse complement strand
CCTCCGGGCACTAACACACGTGCGTGTCAGCCACCGACGTAGGCTCGCCTCCGGGCGCGTCTGATTGGCTGCCGTAAAAAATTAATAATAATTCGGGGGATGATCTGGGACCCATACATGCTTATATCAATCGTCTTAGAATTTCACCCCCTACACCCTATTTCAGGGATGACATTCTTAGCTGGGACACCCTGTATAGAAATCATCTTGATAATAGCATCCCTCTATATGCTCGCGTTGAAATCTACCCTCCAGCGGTTTGCGGGAAAAAAAGTAGTCGTACACGTTTCTCTCAAACAGGCTGTACTTCGATGTTTTGATGGAAAACAGCTTTCTGGAGAGGAAAGAATTATCTCACGCTGGTTTACACGCTTCGACGTGTAGTGTTGAATAATGAAAACATTTAGCCACAGGACAACAACGATAATTCCTTCCTTCGGTCCTTCACTCCACACAAAGCTGCGGACAAATTTCTTCAGCTGGAAAATCGCAAAAGTGAGATTGCGCACAGTGTGAGAAAGAGATTTTAACACGAATTATGGACGTTGTACTTCATTACGTAACGAGCTTTTGCCCGCGACCTCATCCGGATGGACTGAGGTTTTATTCATGAAAACAACAAATAGAGGGATTAAACTTGAAGAAACCACGATGCTGGACAAACGTAGCTTTACAGATGGCAATACGACTTTCTGTGTAGGCACTAATAATGAAATCACACAAATAATGGAGCGGTGATTTTTTTACAAACTAGACTAATTCATATCCACATCGTTCTATTCTATTACTAACGTGATCATCGTGTTTCCAGTTACCCAAAATAAGTTTTTCGAAAAGAAAGAATGAATAAAAAATTCACATTTATGACGTGAATTGATCAATATCACTGTGGGCACTAGGGAGAACGATGATCCAACTTTCCAGACGGCTCGTCTCGAACCCAGGAGCCTCTTCAGTCTCGCCCTCTGTCAAGTTCCCACTCGTTGTATCGCAATGGGCAAAAGCACAGGGGAGCTGTGGTTAAGCTGCGCCAGCGTAGTTGGAACTTCCTGAATTTGTCTAGGGGCGATGCGAGTGAAATCGAAGGCAATCACAGGGGGCAACGATTCGCCGCTGCAATCAGTCAACAACGGCACAATTGGTGTACACGAGTGATGGAAACTAAACGGAATCCTGATGGTTCAACTGCCGACCCATTACGCTCAGGAGCTGAGTATTGCGCTTTCGGATATCGAAGAGTTGCTTCCAAATCGCTTGCATTGGGTTCAGATTCCTCTACTGTGAACCTGTTCAGTAGGCACTTCATTTTTCTACGATTAAGGACAAAATTGAAACGCGATACGAAAAATTGTGGTTTTCGGATGAATACCCAGTTGATGATAAGAACCATGCTTACGTTTATCAAAAGCTACAGTTCTCGATTAATTCCTACTAAAAGTTGACGACGACAGTCATTGGGTATGGTATCCCAAAAAATGGGTATGGCAACCCAAACATACCCAAACAAATCCAAATACGTTGAAAAGAAAAGTAAATGAAAGTTTATTGACACCTTCTAACCTTGGTAACCCAAACAAATCCAAATACGTTGAAAGGAAAAGTAAATGAAAGCTCATTGACGTCTAATCCTGGTAACCCGAACAAATCCAAACACGTGGAAAGGAAAAATAAATAAAAACTCATTAACACCTCCCTGCTAATTGGAATCTAATAAGGAACGAATGAAAAAGTGACTTTTCGACCAACCCAATACAACCCCAATTACGGAGGCTTTGACAGTTGACTACGAAAGCTGCGCAATAAGTAGTGGCCCATGGAGGCCATACTTTTTAGAAAGAAGTATAATGTGTGACTACCAAGCACACGGAAGAGCCGAAGTAAGTTTCGAGAGAGACGAGTATGTAGATGGGGGCTTGTGTAAAGTATAGATCGGTAGCTCGTACGCTTTCACACGTATTGAAGCTGGAGTATATATCAAGAGTATACACGGTTGGAAGTTACGTAGGTGGACGAGTAGAGGTTCATTCGCTTTCGCCAGTTCCAGCTCCGATATACGACCAACCTTACGGCGTAGCTTTTGCTGGCTGGGCTCTGACTCCACGCCTGGAATACTGGAAGCCTTCCAACTGGGTACGAAAAAGTAAAACGGTTCGCAAAGTCCGCAGAAATATGGCAACCGTATACCACCGGACCCTCGTACATCAAACATAACTGTGAGCTAACGACCTAAAGCTCTAGGCACGGATATACTACCATTTTTCTAGAAATGTCTGTGAATAAGAATACATACGTGTACGTACGTATGTACGTACTGGAAGCTGCAGTTTATCATTGGAGGGAATTATATTTTAACGGAGTGAATGATAGGACCTAGCGATGAAACAGTATGGGGTCAGTTCAACGTAAACCAGACCATGCCTGGTCCTCTTTGCTGTATTTCCGTACCAACTTTCTCCTAGGCTTTCATCCGCTACCCGGTTGGTGGTAATCCTAATACGAAGTTGGATTAACATCCTTGAAGTTGCTTTATTGATACAAATGATGAGGTCATTATTTACGTCTCAGCTTTAACCCTAAACTCAATTGACAGCACAAGGTAACCAGAAAACCAACATTAAAATCACGACCAATGATTACTTTGTAACCTTGTACTTTTGTTTAAATATGGGTCATATTATTAGAACTGCTATTGGGCTTCAAGCTCCCACATCCTTTCGCTGGTATTACAGACCATGTAATAAGGATTTGTGCAAGGATAGTTGCGTACAAAGGGCTGAGTAGGGTCACATCCAGCCTTATTGCTTTCATGAGGTATACTCGACGATAACCCAGGTGTGGTGTTTCCCGAATACGCCCCTAGGACTGAATATCCTTCCCTTTGTATCGCACTTCCTTTATACGGCGGAGACAGGTGCTTATTCTCTCCATTAAACCAACCGTTTGCTCGACAATAGTGAGAACAACAGTTCTCAATCACGAGTACACGAGGATAGGTGAGACATCCCAGTTCTCGAATGCTCGACGAAATTGTAACGTCAAAATAGCTGATTCCTGCAATACTGATAGGAGTAGTAACGGGACTATCGAGATGAATCAGGGGTTCGATTAATCGCTGGATTTCGTCGATACATTCCAGTACTCGATACAGTCAGAGTGTTCAGCACCCTAGATAAACCGACCCAATGCCATTGTGCTTATTCCTACAATTCGTATTGACTGGCCTGCATGAAACGATACCCCAACATAACCAACGGACTATAAGACGTATCAGGAACTAACTACCCTTCGTAACCACCCCAAAGTCCAATCCACCTTCAGCTCAATTGTACATCCAATCAATCAAGCAACGCTACATCGGACCCCTAACAATTCCTCACATCAAACCTTCCGTTATGTATCATCGCAGATTCGACGCTAATTTCACGTCGATCGTTATCAGAATCATAACGACGGTTCGGCGATAAGCTCTATCAGGGAACACGCCTGGTTTGTCCATCACGGATCGAAAGTTGATAGACCCAGGAGCCAATAGAAAGGTCCTTACTGGAATCAGTTTTACTCATAAACCACGGAATTGTAACTTACTTTCGGATTTAAGGCAGGCAGACCATTTACAAAGTCGAAAATTATGGATTTCTTATAATGTTTTTTTTTACGTAAAGAATGCACTTAGACATTTGGATATTTAAATGTGTTTTGTTTCATATCTTAATTGTTTGGAAAAAATATATAAACTTTTTTTTCATGCGAATTTCCCATTGGTTACATTAATGTTTTGAAGAAGATTTTTTTAAACAATTGTTGCAATGCTGGAGTCCTTCTTCAGGCTGTAGTTATCCGAATAGAAAAAATTGACATTATTCTTAAAGATAAGACCTATGTGCTGTCGGTGAACCAGGATTTTTGAAATATATGCAAATTGAAGGAGACGACAGTTTAATAAAGTCCATTTTGGCATTTTTCATAGAATTTTGGTTATATTTAAAGGCAAAAGTAGGTTTCATTTTTGGAAGTCAAAATAATATTGTGGTTCAACGACAAACTAATGATGCAACAAAGATGTGTGACAAATTTCATCGAAATCGATAAGTTTTTGAGTAATCAATACAGCAGTTGGAAAACTCCAAGATTTCTAGGAATTTCCCTGTGAAAATTGGCTATGATATTCTTAAAAAAATAAATTATAAATTTATAGAAAAAACAAAAAATCGATTTTTTCAAATTTGTAAACTGGTATCTTGCTTTAACAATCAGACGGTTCAATGTGGATTCAATGATCCATTTTTAGCTTTATTCAGCTTTTTGCATTTCTGGGGAAAAACGATTCTCAACATCGAATAACTTTCATCGCTAATTAACTGTTACGTATTAACGATGAAAAATCCATCAACGAATCGCTGTTTCGTGAATTTTTTATTTGATGGGGACATTTTCATTGATGAGGTTTTTTTCGTAATGAGGAACACAGTGCTCCAATTGCAGTGTGACAAATTCCGGAAAGCTACCCATACGAATGTAACGTCTTGCGACACTGGCGTTTATGCATGCATCACGAGCATAAATTAGTAGCCAAGTGTATTGTGCATCGAGCCAAGCTACCGCAGCCTCAACATCACCAAGTATACGTGTACTGCAAAGTGCCAAGTTTGCTCCACGTCTCACACGAAAATACGTCCTTGCTAGCTGCATATAACATTAATTTGAGTGCTCGCTTCGTTCGTAATTAAGGCCAATGCCAAAGAGGCCAATGACTTTATACAGCTTCTTCGTACTTCCTGTTACTCAGATATCTGAACAATGAGAACACCCTTAATCGCGAACATTTTTATATAATACTTCGAAAAAAGGAAATTTGGTTTTCACAAATTTAAATTATTTTCATACAAAAATTGAAAAATCGTTTGTAGAAATTACAATCACTTTTATACAAAATTTAAAAAATTTTTGCAAAAAAAATATTTGTAGAAATAGAAAGATTTTTGTACAAAATTATTTGTATTTTTATGCAAAATTATTTGTCTCTTTTTTTTATGAACATCTATGTATTAGAATTCATTCGAAAAATAAAATATGTTTTTATTTCTTTGCGATAAATTTAATTTGTTTGTTTCAAAGTTATTTGTATAATTATTTCTAGGTTTAGCCTATTTCCGAGTAGAATCCGGCTCTAATCCGGCAGTCTCATTGGTAGAGAAGCAAATTAGAAGTAAAAGAGTCAGAATTGGGAAAACAGGTTAGGAAGGTACCCCAACAAATATGAGGATAAAACTGTTCAAAATCGTGCCAGAAAGCGAACAGTAGAGGAGCACAAGGTCCGTCAGAATCTGAAGAGAAAATACGATTCCACAATGTGGCCCTTGAACAAGTTTGTTTCAGTGAGGGTTTCTAAGGGCTGTCAGAATCAGGCACACACCGAAAAAGCCCGACGTGAAAAATATCAATTCTGCTTTTAAAGGGATGGCAAACAGCGAGTTGAAAAAAAAACGAGAGAAAAATCCACGTTATCCAAACTTTGTCTCCGAAAGCCCTATCAACCTCAGCAGAATGGCAGCAGAATGAACATTCGAATGTTCGATTAAAACGAAAATTTAAAATATACTTTAAAAAAATATTCAATTTCCATTAAAAACATTTTTTTAGTCTATTTAAGCAACGACGATGATTCAAACATTACAAGAATTTTTTTTTGTAATCAAAATATTTAAATTTATAAACTAAAGACAAAAAAATGTTGAAAAATATCAAAAATGAAGGAAGGAATAAAAGAAAGTAAAAAAATCGTTACCCATAATTTTTTTTCTGAAGATCTAAGGATGCAAGCTTCAACATGAATGAACTCTTCGTAGCCACACTTCCGGAGAGTTTCATGGTAGTGACACTGGATCGATGCTGGCCAGTTAGATTTTTTTTAAAAAAGACCCTTGAAAAACCACGCTTCGGATGAGGACGAGAAAATTATGGAGCATGCTTTGAACGTTGTCGAAGACGTACGAAAAATGAGGTTGAAAAAAAAAACATAAAAAAAACAAGATGATAAAAAAATGACAAAAAGATGCATGAATTTTCTGGAGAAAAGGGCGTTGTTGTTTTGGCAAATAAATCATACCATCAACAATTTTCGACAACAAAATTAAAAAATTAAGAGAGACTCTTCAAATGCGATACTTAAGGGGGAAAAATATAAATAAAATGCGTAGAATATAATGGCGTTGAAAAAACGTTTAAAACTGATGAATAATTTCAGTCAGTGTGACTATAGAGTCCCTTGAATCAATAAATATTGGCTGTTGTATCAATAAACATTTCGAGCAGTTTAAATCGTTCTCTAGTTGCGATAAAATAAAAATAATTCAATTACGTGATTTCAGCTTCCAGCAAATATGATTCAATCAAAATTTCACAGAAAGCTGTGCATCAGCTTCCAGCAGTATTCGTGTTGATTATTATTTGAACTTTTGATCGTTCTTTTTGCCAGACGAATTGAAAGTGGGTTGCACGTGGAATAATACAAAACCCAGATGAATGGATTTTTCTGGCTGATACCGTTGGTAACCGAAGGCTCGGGTTGCGCAGGTTGCCATCAAGAATAACTCGAATGAGGACGGTTACATGACACGTGCGAAGATTGACGAGTCTGGGTTACCGTCGCTACATCGTTCACGTATATTTTTCTCTCAGCGATATTGGGAGGTTGGTTTGACGTTTGCAACGATAGTTACAGTACTGAACAATCATACCGTCACCGTACAGTCGACCGCGTTCCATGTCACGATTGACCTCGAAATAACCTCCTGCGGTAGCCCATTAAATGGTTTCATTAGGACGCGATCAGCTCTGCGGTAACTGCCGGTGGTTCGCCTACCCTCCACTCCCGGAAATCCATTTTATTTCTTTTCCGACTACCAACCCCTCAATCCCCGCTGTCGCTCTATTCATTTCTATTTGTTTTTAAAGAACCAACGCCAGCGTTCTAATTATAAAGACTGCGAAGTATCCCTAATTAACCATGGATTATTCATTGGCTAAAAGATCGCAAAGAGCGAACCAGGAATTTGCTTGAAAGCTACTATCATCGATGTGACTTCCGGTTGGGCATTTCCATACTCAATCGCCAATGGAAATCTCAGCGATTCCTTCGACCCAGACCCTTCTTCAACGCAAATGAACTCTCATATTCATTCGCCTAGCCAACTTAGCTTTTCTGCCAATTGTGGGAAAACCAGGTCTGATTTTGAAAAAAAACGTTTGGAATCGGTTTTTCGAAAATGTCATTTAATTCGTGAATGATTTTTTTCTTGACAATAAATTTATATTCTATCAATATTTCATTACGGAATTGGCTTTTGATTCACGAAGGTTTCATCAGTGACAGTAAATCTGTTCCAATTAGCCAATAAACAAACTTAGCATTTTTTTTTAGGTCAATTAGGTTCTTTTGATGCTTGATTAAAATCCATATCGAATCGTTTATACGAATGTTATTATTTCGGATCGATCATTCATTCAGGATATCCAGGTTTATCCTACTCAGCAGATGCAAATGTACGATTGGATGATTCGAAAAAAAGGATGATCGAAATATGAGATCATTGGCAGAGAATAAACTCTTTGATGCTGTACAATGAAGACATTATAGGTTTTCCAGCACACCAGAAGCATCTGTGTCACCAGAGTTTTTTGAAGCTTTTTCCTGACTTTCACCGAGTGGAAGAATGCTCGTGAGCTTACACACGGAACAGAGAAATACTTTTGGTCTGGATATTTTTCGTTCCAGCCAAAAAGTACAGGACCAGCACAAATCCTGACGCAAAAGTCAACGAGGAACGATGCGCTTGAAACGACAAGGATTTGAAGACGTATACTCTTCAGCTGTATTGTTAAGTCGAGGAATAAATGGGCCACCGTTCATCGGGTGTGTCCAAGTTCTTTTCACTTCGAGAGTGAGAAATAAATTTCCAAGCTATTCTTCGCTTTTTTTCTTTTTTTTCTTTGCTTCTTTTATTTCTTCACGATCTTTCTCTATCTTTCTTTTTGTTTATTTTCTCATCTCCGCGTCTCTTTCATTCGCCATCCGTCGTTTCTTATACCAGACCCTGAAGAAACCTCTGGAAATCCCTTTGTTCCTTTTGGGATGAGGTTTTACCTTTTCCTGCTGATGCGACGGTTGATGAGCACCGAATGAAAGAACTGGGTATAAATCGCTCGAAAAAACAAAGGAACCCTGGAATGTCAGGAAAAACGCTTTTGTTCTTATCTAAACAGTGGATCAGTTGCGTCTATCCGCTTCACCAGGGTTTCCTATTTTTGACTTCGATTTTAAAGTCTCCGATACGTCACCAACCTATTGGAATCAATGTTTTATTTTTTTACGATGATGACAAAAAATCGTTTTTGCAAAAGTTCCATTTCGTGGATGAGCTTATATTTGGAGTTTTAACCGGTGATCCGATTTTGTCTTTTTTTTCACCCGGATCAAATTCTATATCAGGAAAATTGGCAAATTCTTGCAATTATATCCCTGCTGTCAGGCTAATGGATTGACAGGAACGAAGACACCGTTACTCGAAAATGTCGAAAGCCTCGTACGTTCATCGGGAATTTTGTGACGTCGAGAATTTTTTTAATCGGTTCGATGAAAACGTTGAATTTGATTATTGAGGTTCCTGTCAATATAATTAAAGCATGAAAATACGAAAATTGAAAAAAATATCGGATTCAACGAGAGGAGAGAAACTTCCACGTCGTTTTTGAAAAGCCAAGAATCGATCCCTTTCTGCCAAGCCGAAGAAATTTTGCACCATCGAATTCAAAAAGTGAACCATTAGAAATCAGATTAAAAAAGAAATGTTCCATATATTCGTTCTCATTGACGGCTGAGGCACGATAAACTGATGGTCAAGGGAGCGAAGAGGATATCATGGGTCCATCAATTCTGTGAATGGACGATCTCAGAGAGGGATTGAACATTCGCGGTTGGCGAACGTGAAATTAACAGGTCTTCATTACTACCCTGGAGAGGATGGATACCAGTGTCATGCTCGAGGTATATTGTCCATACGCTCCGTCAATCAAGTTGGCACAATGTAGTCAGCCTAATGGAGTGGACATGCGAAAGGAGCTATCGGAGAAGGAATTACCTGGAGGAATGACCCAGGTGTGCGATTTAAGATCCTTCCTATATCGACCGAGCCAGCTCGGTGGATAACCACGAATTTCCTAAACGGCTCTTCAGAATTTCACTAAATTTCACCAGACAACGTCAAATTTATGAACGGCTGTCTTCTCCTCAAATTTCTTGACGAGAAATATTTCTAAATTATTTCAAAAATATTTCTAAAAAGCGACAAAGGAAGATTACTTGACGAAATTTCGTAGCTAAATCATTGAAAAAATGACAAAAATCATTTGAGGTTAAAAAAAATTATCTAAAGTTGAAAAATCGTATTACAAACCCAAAAATCGTATCACCACGCCGGCAGTCCTGATAAAAATGACGCGAAATCAAAAAGTTTGGCGAGTGTCAGGACTCGGAGAAGTGAAGAGCCGAGTAGCCATATTGAAAAAAACACATTTTGGGACCTCGATCCTTCGATTCCATCAGACGTTTCAGGAAATCAGTGGGAATCTACGATTTTTAGGTTACCGTTTGTGATTTTGTGAAAATCTCGGGCGCCACGAGTGGAAATTAGTTTTAGCAAAATCCGCAGTGGTGCTCGTGTCCATATTCTACTTTACCAACCGCGATTTAGGCTGCGCCGAATTTTCACTTCCGGTGAAGCCTCCTCAACAAAAAACCATCAAGTGTAAAAAAAAGTTCAGTGAAACCGTGATACGACACTATTGAGACACTAACTTCTCCCAGACCAGTGACTTGACTAGAATTACACAAAAGGATTCCGAAAGTACGAGCAACTTTTGAAAATCGTTGAAAGGAAATAAAATCACGAGGATGAAGGAAGACTCGTCGCTCGTCTGGGATACCGTACTCGTTTTTGTACCCGCAATTTCATTGTTCGCAATCCGATCGCAAGAATAGCCGACGTGGACAGGTGCGAAGACGAAATCTTGGCTCGGATGAAGTTTTCGTACTCCCAGTCTGTACGCTCTTCGTTAATCACGGCCCAGTGAATATAGCGACCCACGTCGCCGTCAGGAATAAGGAAAGCCAAGTTTTCATCGGACTTGTGGCTTCTCATACTGGTCCATCACCCACTTCTCTCTTGCATTCTATAATATCCACCTCAGAAAGTTTCCTTTTTTTTCTTTCTCCTCGTTTTTTCGGATGATAACTTTTTCAATGTACCGCTTCTTCGCTCTACTTTCATTGCTCTTTTCCTCATGGCTGATTGCCTACGACCTGAAGAAAAAATCGTTGGTACCCGAATTGTTTCGTTTCTTGTTTTTTGTTTCGAATATTTGATAAGAGAATTTTTTTATTTCGAATATTCAACGATTTAATATTCGTTCGAATATTTTATAATTGAATATTGTTTATTTTGAATATTTGACAATTGAATTATTTTTATTTTGAATATTAGGCAATTGAATTATTTTTATTTCGTAGTTTCGACGATTGAATATTTTTTACTTTGAATATTCGATACTTGGATATTTTTATTTCGAATATTGGACGAATTTTTTTTTTATTTCGAGTATTCGACAATTTAATTTTTATTATTTCGCATATTCGATGATTTTATACTTTTTACTTCAAATATTCGATAATTGAAGATTTTTATTTTGAATATTTGACAATTTAATTATTTTTATTTCGTATATTCGACGATTGAATATTTAATTAACGATGTCGAGAGTCTATCAGGGTCAATTCTAAATCGTCAAAATAAATGTTCATAAATCCATAACATGAACATTTTTCATCCCGCAAATTTCGTTTGCAAATCGGTTGAGCTGATTTTTTTACAACGTAGTTTGATTTTTTTTATCGCCGATATTTCGAGTCTTCGAACGCGAGGATACTTACGAGGCCAACTACCCCTGATATATAAATATTGCAGAAATCGTGTGTCAAGCTTCGTACGGTTGTCAATCTTCCGGAACAATATATAGTTATGGTCGCCTTCGACTTGAATCCGTATTTTTGTTTTTTTTTTCTTTTCGGTTTATTTCCTCGTTTTACCCGGTCCTACCAGGTCGTAACTATTCATCGCTTCGCCAAATGTGAACGTCGAGTAGGTACGAGCGATATTACCTCTCGATCGATCTCTCCTCTCGAGTTCCACTTGGCTCTGTATACGTGGCATTTGAATTATCGTCACGCACCCTGGTACCGCCAATACCTCAGAATACTGTCTCGTATCGAGCTTGGACACTTTACCGACATGCCAAGAATCGTTGGCAGCAACGTCGATAATGCTTCCCGTTTACACACATCCCTCATTATACGCATTAGAGGTCATTTGGGTCAAATGTGCGAAGTTTCCAATTCGAAGGGTCGTCAAAATTGAAAGGTATGGATTAAGTAAAAAAAAACCATGCTAGTTAGATAAGACAACCAATGATCAAATTAACAAATTTTATAATGAGTTTGTTTGGGTTGGGAAAAAGGTCACCTAATAGGTGACCTTTTCAATTATTGCTAATCGGTTAATCGATTAAATTAATTTTTTAGTGTTTTATAAATGTTTATTCAAAACTCTTCCTTTCGATCGAATAAAAACAAAAACATGAATTATAATGTTTTTTTTTTGGTTTATTTGGGTTTGGGTTAATTTGGGTGTAGATTTATTAAAATGTACATATTGACCTTTATAATTATTGATTATTTATTCAACATTGAAATAAATTTTTCAGTGTTTTATAAATATTTCTAAAAAGCGACAAAGGAAGATTACTTGACGAAATTTCGTTGCTAAATAATTGAAAAAATTGCAAAAATCATTTAAGGTTAAACAAAATTAACTAAAGTTGAAAAAATGGAATTCTGCAATTGTACTAGTTACTAATGACTATAACGACAATAATAATAATAAGATGATTTAATTATAACAATAACTCGGGTAGTATTTCGAATTTTCAAATTTTTCGAAGACGGTAAAATTAAAAAAAATGGACTTTCAGTAAATTCGGTAAAAAAATGGATTTCTTCGACCCACCACACTGAAAGACAGTTTTGACGAACGGAATTGTATGGCACGATTCAGATGTAAGATCGCCTCTCATTTTCGCGACCTTTCGAAGGTTGGCCTATAAAGCTCCGATTATAGCCATCGCATGTAGACAAAGTCTCGTATAAAGTGCTGTAAGGTTGAATCGATTTGTATTATATTTGCCCCACGAGAGTGCGTTTTGAAGTGCCACGAAAGCATTTTCAGACCTTTCGTTATGAATAGCACAGATGAGGGGCTTAAAAGGTCTCTGGTTTCGTTTTACGATCATAAAACGATCGAGGGACTAAAATACCTCCGCCGTATTATCGGTTGTAGTTCGAGGACACCTCGTCTAGATAACCACGTGATTTCGTGGTCGAAAGGTATTTCTGTAACATATTTTACGATGACTATTCCGGATTTTCCAAAATTCGGTATTTTTGGAATACAGTGAAACCCCGTTTTTCTATCGATTCGATTTTTGTTCAATTTTCCTTTATTTTTATCTCCAGAGAAAACAGTTGAATATTTAAAAAAGTATCGAAGGCAGAGAAAAATGTAGAAATAGTCAAAGATTTTCGTATAACTGGGGCAGCTGGGATATTTATAAAACGAGAGAAAAGTGAATAAATAACTTTGGTAAAAATACAAAACTGAAAACCTTCAGGTTACTTAAAATATTTCGAGGGTGGTTCATTTTTTTTATATCCCCGATAATAAATATGAAACAGTGAGAGGACAACTTGAATTTGCCAATCCACAAAAAATACAGTTTTTTTTAAATGTGTAAATATAAGAAAGAATGTCAGAGTGAAACCGCAGAAATAGTTGACAAATCAAAATCAGAATGTTACGAAGGGTCGTAAGTTAAAAAAAAAACATCGTCATACGTTCTCCAATTTTATATGATTTTTTGATTGGGCAAAAGAGTACTAAAAATGTCATCAAAACGTCATCAGGAATAAAGAGATTTAACGAAGTTTGTTTTGTGACGAAAGTGGATAAGAGTTTTCGGCAAATCGAGAGGGTGACCGAAGCCTTCGTGTGCTCTTTTCCCAGCCGACACTATCGGCCATCCACGTTGGTATCTTCTGCCGTAGTATGGGCAAACCCAACCGTCGAGATAACTCCGAGAGGGCGGCACGGTAAGCTAGATAACCGAGGACTTCCGGTGGCTACTTCCGGTCTGCGCAGCATGTTTCTATCCGGGGATATAATGTCGACAGTACACGAGATATACTACAGCGATATCAAGGGTCATCCTCATCACTATTAGGAAAATATGGATTGAGTGTGTGGCTGGATTTCTTAAGATCAACAATGAACTCTCAACCACGGGAAAGTTCGTCATTTAAACTGTTGTTTGAGCTTCCAAAACCATCAACACCCATCAATGAGGTTTTATAGTCCGTTTGATAAGAGCGTGTCCGGAATAAATCGAAAACTATTAGGAAGACTGGATTGCGAAAATCCATATAAATACTAGATCGTATGCACCACAACGCTCTAATTTAAAAAGTAGCCCAAACATATAATTTACTTTCTAACGGTTTTCGGCAACCAAAAACGGTAGCCGTACACGCTTTTGTCAAACAGACTGAATACCGGTAACGTAATCGATCTACATTAGACTACAGACATAATTCTAAACTTTGAGGGCCTGACGCCTCCACTTCGAAATTTTGAAACGACTATTCTCTGGAACGGCTGAACCAATGGGTACGAAATTTTTTTTGTGCATTCAAGACGATGGCACCGAAGGACCCTCAGTCGCCATTTTGGACAAAAACGTTTAATTCTTGAGAAATCGGGGTTTGAAACTAGACTATCTCTCTCGTGTGTCACGTGGTAATGTTCGTCATGTCCTTAACGACCGCAAGACAATTCTCATAAACCACGGGATTCCTGCGTTATTCCCTTACTCGGATTCCACTCAGGACCTGCGTGATAAGTGGCGGCATCTGTGATGACGTCAGGCAATAAAATCAATTGGATTCCAAATTAGGAAGTCTCCGTAAGTTTCCTCGTTACTCGGTTTCCCACAAGGCGAAATCTTAGGATGTTGCACAGCACCAACTGGATATGAACGTTTAATTAAATAAAAGAAGACGGAAAGGGGAAAGAGAGACAGATAGAATCAGGGAGAAGCAGAGGAACTTGAAAAGGCGAAAGTGGCTAAAACTAAAGGATAGACTGAAAGCCGTTGGGCGTTGCTGATGAAGGTAACATTGGGATTCCCCCGGTTAGATAGGGTAAAAATAAATGGTAAAAATAAAGCGTGGCACTTGCTGCGAGCAACATCTTCCAAAGTAACATAAAGAGTCAAAAGAGAAGAGGGTTCGGGGACAGGAGTGGTAGTATCCTGTCTGATGCGAAAGAGGTGAAAGAACCGTTGAGAGAATTCATTCGAAAGTAATTTTCCTGTAGCGTAAGAGAGGATAGTCCTGTTCTTGATGCAAAATGAAGGTAAATGGGAAGAGAGAAAGAGAGAGTTGTGGGTTGGGTTTCAACAGTGAAGAATCCGTGGATAGGCGTTTCACGGCAAAGGTGCCCTTATTTACTGCTCATTCGCAGCAAAGCTCCCTTTGACGCGTTTTACCTTCACTGTCGTATTTATTCCGTTCCCGTGCTCATAACGAACTATACGCTGGAGTGAAAGCTTTCAAATTCGAAAATCACGTACCAGGTAAGAGTTCTAGTTGGTCCGGACCTTTGGATAAGTAGAAATCGAAGCAATCAGAGATCGCCCTCGAGCTTCACGATTTTCATGAAATATTGACTCTAGTTGGAAAACGTGGGAATCGCGTTCAAGTTTCCGTTTCCTTTTCGTTTGGTCTAGGCTATGGATCAACCAAGAAAGTCTATCAAGTGGTCTCTTCTAGGTCCCTTTACTTTCCGGTAGATCTCACTTCTCATTTTACGTTCCTCGGTGATAGATGGAGACAGCACGGTGGTCGGTTGAGTCATCGGCCACTTAATCGCTAATGGGTAACTCTTCCGTATTACCGGATGAGTCTCTGGAATCATATTGAACGGAAAGAGATAGGACTCTGGCCAATAAGTCGTATTTTCGCACTTTCCTTCAACGTGTGCCAATCGCTACAGCTAAATTCTCATTCTTTTTATATCACTCCATTCGCTACTCTGACTGTCCTCCATATACGTTTTAACTGCCTTAGGTACTCTGCGAGCTTTTAGTCCTCCGAGACGTGCCTGACGATATCTCTTGCCTGGATCGTCACTTAATCTTGTCGAACTCTTGAAAAACGGATCGAAAAACTTACCAAGCCTCTGTCCTTTCCGTTATGTACAGACTTCGTCAAAAGCGTTAGGCCTCCTTTCAATTTTTCAATCCGTGAAATAATTTGTCCACTTCGGAAAAAAAATTATCAATTTAATTCAAAAACGAAACTCAAGCTAACTTTTTTCAATGAGTTTATCACGAAATGGATTCTTTTACCATTTTCAAAAATCCAGCACTCCATTATGTAATCCAAAAATCACGAAAAATCAAGAATTTTTCAATTCGCGAAATAATTCCTCTACTTCGGAAAAAAAGTATCAATTTAATTTAAAAACGAAACTCAAGCTGGATTTTTTCAATGATTTTATCACGAAATGGATTTTTTTACCATTTTAAAAATCCAGCACGTTATTATGTAATCCAAAAATCACGAAAACCTCAACATTTTCACAATGACGTAACTGGTAGACAAAAAATCACAAAAATAAAAGTGAACAAGTAAAATGAAGCTGATTTTGTCTACTTAGACCTACCCCTTAAAGAATCGATGTGCATGTATATTTCGCCGAGATATTCGGGTTTTTATCCGGCCAGAAAACTCGCGGGGTAATATTAGGCGTAGTAAAAAGAAATCCATTATTTTCTGGAGTCAACAAATCACAAAATCGTTGCAAAAGATTGTTCAGTACGAAATCTCGTTTTTCTAACGCAACCTAGTGTAACTCGTTCGGACTTTAACAACCCAAAGAAACCCAAACCAACTAAAACCATCTATTGGATAAATCATGGATTTCTTTTTACTACGCCCAATACTTTTGAGCATGGCTGTATTTTTATCGATATAGATATACAATACGTGGTACGTACGTATGCACGTATGTGTGCTTGTGTATGGTCGAAAGGTAAAACCTTAACGAAGACCGTGTCGATCGGCCAGCCGATTGGCTGACGGTGTTTCTTGGATCCTCTCCAAGAAATTCTTACACCGACGAATTCCAGCTCTTCCTGTGCTGCTTCACTATGTGCAGTCAACCGGCTTACGATCAATTCTCTCTTTCTCTTTCTCTTTAACATTCTTTTCGTTTATTCTTTTTTATCTCAGTCAGACTTTCGATTAACCCCGATCAATTTTATCTTCCTCTTTCTCTTCAACCTTCTTCACGTTTATCCTTCCTTGTCTCACTCCGAGTTTCGATTAACCCCGATACCTATCATCCCTCGAACTTTTGCATGTACTGGTTTCATCTCGTGACCCGTTCTCAACCCCCCCTCATTTTACTCACTCTCACGTCACTTCCGTGTTTACGGACAACACGCTATTTCATTACGGAACACGCTCATTTAATAGAAAATTCTTGATGAATTAAGGATCGCTACGTTTTTAATTTTCCTATTGAAAAAATCCGTTGGATTTTTTTTATGGGTCTCAAAATCACTTTTATACACTCCACATAAGCCCATTCCGTAAATCCAATCGAAAAACGAAAAGTAAATGGGTGATTTCCAATGCAACGTTAAGAATGCATTTTATTTAAGGGGCAGATAACATCGATAAACTGAGAAACAGAGTTCTAAAAATCGCTTGGATATTAACCAAGTTACATACCAAATTTCGGGATAAAATATTGATAATTAAAAAGACTACAAACAACCTAGTGAACAATTGTGCTTGTTAGCTTTTTTAACCTCCTTTCGAGAATCAATTTTAACCGGAAAAAGCAAATTATTTTTGCAAATAAACAATATTAGTTGAGGTTTGATCGAGCTCGAATCAAAATCGAGTTTCCTCTCAAAGCTTCGTGCTTAATTGTTTAGAGTTATATCGAAGAATTATCAAATATTCTGAAGGTTTATAAATATTGTTAAGGTCAGTTCCTTACGTCATTGGAGTTTCACTTTTAGATAACTTTTATTAATTTTTTATTTTATTGCAAAGACACGTTATCAAAATTTTAAAATAATACTTTTTAAAAATAACTGTAAAGGTTTTCCGCAATTTTTTCTAAATCCATCATCGGTTGAATAAATAGTAAATCTGTTTTGAATAATTTTATTATTAAAACCTTTTTATTTAAAGCTTTCGGGTAAAATGGCGACCCTTCAAATTGGGTCAAACGACGACCCTTTAAATTGCCAAGTGTCCACATTTGACCAAAATGGCTTTACACGTTTACTATAAATTTGTTTAAAAAAAGTGATTTAATAATTTAAGTAACACTTTCGGTATTTGGAAACCTGGTTGGGTGCAATTTTGAACATTCGAGAGCAGGTAGGTCGCATACGATATTTTGAGCTCTGCTTAGTTGGGGCGGTGAGGGGGGTGGGGGTGCACGTATAAGTGCAGTTATTATCGTGAACGAGTCGCATCGATGCACATGCATGAACTCTTACGATAGAAATACGTGTATCGGTGTTCACGAGTTCCACGTATTTCTCAGATTCTTTTCAAATGTGTACCGGACGTGACTGGGTGTCGAGGGACCACAGGCAGGTACGAGAATCACGTATCCGTGGTCACGATACTCTTGTTGTCAGAACGATGCTAAGATGAGAGAAACGCGATCTGCGATCGTGTTCTCCACTTTTGGGGTTGGTATGATCTCTCAGGACCGGATTCATTGGTTTATCCTTCAATCGACATTCCGAAGGTACACGTACCCAGAAGTGAACGTAATTGGTGGTATTGTAAAGTACTCGTGTAAATAGCGCTATCTGGGAACGAAAAAACTCTTTGCGACACTATATACTTCCTAGTTGCCGGAAAAACGTCTGTTGGGTAAGATCGTGTACGGCAGCGTTTTTGTATTTTTTTAAACAATTGAGTGGATAAAAATGGGAATGGGTAGTGAAGGCCTAAGAACAAGATGCTTCGTATAGAAAACATCAGTTGCTATTAGCGTTTAGAAACTACCGTCAATTGTCCAAAAACACATCAGAGAAAGACCCTCTTGAGGGATACTTTTGGACCGTGATTTTGTCGAAGCTTTTTTTTTGGCCACATTTTTCGTCGAGAAGACCTGGTCATTTTCCAGACTTCAGTAGCATGGATCGTTTGGTATATAACTTGATATCGCGAAACTGAAATATACATATCACGACATGTCATGATCTTCGGATACGGTTTATGAATTTTTATTCGACGAAAGTAGCTTGGAACCCGAAATAATCGGATATATATTTGGAATCTTCGTGGAAGTATCGGAAAATTTACCGCGGTCACCATTGTAGGTCAACATTGCCGCGTCGCCGATGACCTCACAGATAAATCTGGTTATTAGGGTGACATGTAATGGCAGTTTAAAAAACCGTCCGTTTAATAATGAAATAATGCAATTTTTCCGACAGTGGATTTAAACGTTGCTTTTTTCAATGTTTTTTTTTAATTATCGGATCGTACGAAAATATCAAGCTGCAAATGAAAAATGGTTCACTTTTCGATAAATGGTGAACAAGTGCAGCCGTTCGTTTCTATTTAATAAACAATTTAAAGTAATAATAAAATTCCACTCTCCTCGAATTACGTGACGTCAGTACGAAGATAATTGCCCTAAAAGTGAAAGATATTCGAGTGTAATCGAATAATCCTGCGAAATAACCAGAATGCACTCTTGACGTAATTATAAAAAATAAAAATAAATAAAAAAAATGCTAACTCTAAGAAATCTAATAAGCGCAGTACCGGTAGAATTTCTCTTGTAAACGAAGTTGTATCCCAGTTATATTTTAATGCTACTCGCGAAACGAGCAACCTGAAAATTCTCGTCTCACATATTTATCTGGAATGAGCTTCCACAGAGATGGAGTAATGGAGTTTTTTAATACGAAAAAAATGAAATTTCTTGAAAAAATTAAATTTGTTTAGGCTTTTCAAAAATCAGATAATACTTTCAATGATAAACATGAGTTTTTTAACGATGAGTTTGTTCGGGTTTTGATTTATTTTTATTTCGATGAATGATTTTTTATTTCAATGAATGATTTTTTATTCCAATGAATGATTTTTTATTTCAATGAATGATTTTGTATTTCAATGAATGATTTTTTATTTCAATGAATGATTTTTTATTTGAATTAAGGATTTTTTATTGAAATTAAATATTTTTCATTTCAATTAATGAACTTTTTATTTCAACGACTGATTTTTTATATCAATGATTTCAACGAATTAAACTTTTGATTTTAATAACAACGAGTTTTTAACTTATCATTTCAAAGAACGAACTTAACAATTTCTTTTCCAACCTTTTAAGTGAAATCGACGATTTGGTAACCGCGCCGAGATCAATCCTTGAAATCCACCAGGGATCGAGTTTTTTTTTGCGAAGCTTCAAGGCAGCAGCACGTACCCGAAGCCCACTTTGGTTTTTCTTAGCAAGTCCGATCCATCATTCCGACATATTAGGGGATTACAAAGTTCGGAGTTCGTACATGTTGAAAGGGAGCTTATAGTTCGGAGGCGTATCGGATGGTCTTGAGGGGCATTTGATACTCCGATGGGAAAACGTATTGCGATACATCAGAGCAATGATTTGGCTAGGAATTAGTTTGACAGCTGATGAAAAATTCTTTGTACGTTGCGATATCACTTTGATAATGACCAGCTGTACGGAAAATCGAATTTGAAAAGAAAAAGACGATCGATCTCAGCTGACGAAGTTATCCTCAAGATACGTAGTGGTAATGAGGAGTAAGTGGGTCATTATGGCGACTGGAATTGATGAATACGTATTCACACAACCCACCTTCCCTCTCGTAATTTCGAACAAAGTCTACTCGTATCGGCTTATAATTAAATTGGCTTCTACGCGACGCTTGAGAGCATGGACCGTCGTACATGCACCGCTCAGACCCGTTAATAGCTTAGTTCCTGCCGACGTAATGTAATTACCGAAGAGTCGCGACGGTCCCCACGATAAAGTAATTTTAATGTCTGCCAGACGTGAGAGGAGAAGCCGAGTCTGGAGCACTCTTTCACCAAAAAAAAAAACAAAATTTAAAAAAAATAGAAAAACCCCGGCAGAATCGATATTCCACGTGTCTCCAGTCCACCGAGCGATGTAGTTAACTTTGTCACAATTTAATTACTCCGAGAGCTCTAACACGTAATTGAGGTTGCCTCACGTTTCTCGACACAATGCGCCGTGAATTTTCGAGTAAACATGCCTTTATGATCACATATCAGCTTCGACACTGATAACGACCCAAATAGTCTTTGGGCTTGGCTACCATCCTCGTAGAATCCAAAAATCGTATCCTGAGGGTCTCTTGATGGATATCACATTCCACTTTGGGATTATACCTTACTGGGGTCATCAGCTTTTGACACATTGATCCGGATAAATTGTAGGGTGGTTTACTGGTTTCTGTATTATTGGTTGGGGTGAAAACCAACTCTGGATATGGCATCAACAAAGTAGAATCTACATCGACAACCGTCGGTAAAAATGGCATCAAATCTGGTCGGTATTACTGGCAGGTGATCCAACTTCTTATGAAGAACTCTTATCAAAGCTTGGATCAAACCTAACGCAGGTAAAAGCGAGAAACGACTCAGGAATTTTGAATGTCCAATGTCCGACTGAAATCCGTTGTTATCAATCATTAAAAATCCTGGGAATCCTTCGTTACCTACGAAAGATGTGACAGAACTCTGGAGAACTTTCCACCCGGTACAGAGTAGCACGCTGTATTGTCGACGGCATTGAAATCGGCGCGAAACCCAAACAAACCCAAACAATGTTGGAAATCTTTTAAAACGTATTTATCTTCAAAGTTAGACAAAGCTTCGTTCCTTGCTAAATAACTGGCTGGAAATTCCAGCAGACGAAGGCGACACGAACTCGCCACTGCAATTAGGCTTGAAGACAAAAATGTTGATCCTTCTCTTGATAATGGAAAAAATTCCGTCTCGCCATGGTCCATTGTCCAAAATCGGAAATTTACGGAAAAACCTTCATTTTTGTTTAAAACAAAAAACAGAATTCATTGAGTGACTTCAGAATAAAAGAACAACAGGAAATCAATGAAATCAGAACCTTTAACGTTCATGCAAAAAAAAAAATAGCGGTGAAAAAAAAAGAAAAAAATAGCATGCCTTTCCCTGTTTTTAGCCAACAAAAAAAATAGTCAAAATCAAAATTTCCAAATAATCCTGAGTCAGTTCGTCCCTATAGGTATAATGACGAAGTTAAGATTCTCAAAAAATCTTAATTTTCGTTCAAAATAAAAACAGAATTGATTGATTGATTAAGTGACTTCAGAAAGGATAGCAGAATTCAGGCTAATGAAACTGGGTGACTAGGAAACATCAGTCAAAGCATCCATCACACATCTGTCCTCAATGGCAATCAGGAATTGTCTTCACGGAGCCATTCATCGCGTATTTGGAAACCGGCTGGTTGATGAATAAGACAAAAGGTTCTTTGGAGGGGCTAGCTGATGTTTCGCAGCAATCTCATCAGGTTATGATCAACGGTCGAGCACTTACGGAGTTTGGAGTAAAACCGCGTTATAATACGAGTTCCATTTGCAGAGCCTTTCACGGTACGGTTAAAGTGGCAGGGAACTTTGGTAGAATTGTCCATTGGTGTATAGGTTGACTGAAAACGGAATATCGTTGAGGAAAGTCCATCTGGATAGAAGGGAGAGAAACACAAGCAAAGCGAAAAGCGAGTTCGAGCGGAGCAAGCTGGTTCAAGCCGGAAGTAGAAATAGAGACAGACATAACACCAACGTATCTCTCGCATTGGGTTGTATACGCAAACGAAGCCAGGGTACACGTTTCAGTCGTGATATTAAATGAAACCATGAACGAGTGTACTCTTCGGATACCAGTGACTGGTTCATATCCATACTAGCTAAATGGAAGATAGAGTGGAAAGAGGAAAACTGAAAAAATCTGCGAATGGACTAGGAGACCTTGGTCTATGTGACGGAAACTGAAAAAAAATTGTAAATACATGAGAACATCGAAAACAAAAAGAGCGGAAAAAAAGACGATTTTTTTTGCCCGTGTCGAAAGCTAGCATTTTCTGTCAATTTGGAAAATCGGACATTTGCATCGACTTTGAAATGATCTTTGGGGTGGTGGGAAACGTTACGGGAAAATCCATTAAGGGATTTGATGAAGCTTGAAGTTCGAAGAGGCTGATCAAATGGTTACGTTTTTTTGATATTTGCTCGTAATGATTCCTTAGGATCTGAAGAGTTTATGAACTGGAAGGTTTGAAGACGATTAAGGGCTTAGGGGGTTCGTCTAGGGATATTCGATTAGGGCTTTCGTAGGGTTCATATAGAATTTAGTTACCTTTGGGGTTGAAATTGTTTTGATTTCGTTATTGATAATGACCGATAATTGAATAATTGCACAGAAAGTAATTATTTAATTATATTATCAGTAATTATTAATTATACAATTATTATTCAATAATAACACAGAAAATAATTATTCAATTATATTATCAGTAATTATTAATTATATAATAATAATTAAATAATTACACAGAAAGTAATTATTCAATTATCAGTCATTATAAATCACGACCAATATCATAGGTCGTGACCTTCAAGTTTTAAAGTTTTTTTTTTATTCCAAGTGTTTTCGTAATGATTTTTTATTGCCTAAATAATTCTGCTAGAAGTTTATTGATAGCAGGATGTAAATAATTATAATTTCATTGGAATTTCATAAAAAATGTTACTTTTCGCGATTATCGACCATTTTTGTGCCACCAACTCGATTTTTCGTTGATTTCAAACACCTTGCACCAACGACAGTCTTCGCCTCGATCACACTGGCGCATCAAGCCGTATACGACCGCAGGTCCGAAATGGGGCATTATGCCCGAGAATCGATCGTTTGATGGGAATATCTCGTCTCGAGGATGGTTAGCAATGCAGCCACGAAGCGGTTTGGCAATTGAGTTGTGGTCGAAAATCGATGGATACATTATCTATCCTCTCTTTCTCCCTGGACACTTCCATAGGTTCTATGCTGGTCATTTAGTGCATGTATCATCCTTGCATTTCACCATAGCAAATGGGAAATTAATCAACGTTGAAGTAATCATTGATAGATTTTTTGAATCGTCTACGATCCTAGTATTTGGGTTTTTTTTTAGTTTTTTTGTTTGGGTTTGTTTGGGTTTCAAAAAAAAATCGTTGGTAGTTTAAAAACCATTTTAAAAAATTGCAAAAAAGTCAAATTCGATTTTTCTATATGACGTGGCAAATGGAATATTGATAATTGAAATGATAATTAGTGTTTTTTAAAAATTCCTTTTTTAATTGAAACAGCTAAAAGCTCAGATAAATGATGAAAGCGTTTTTCATTTTTTATAAAAAGAATTCAATACTATTTTAAGTACTTCGACTGGAAATATTTATTCGACTATTCTCGTCTTTGAACGGATTCTTTTAAAAAATATATTACCGGAGACAATCGAGATACCGAAATCCGGGCCGTGGCCGTCACATCGTAAAAATACACCAACGTCCATTTGGGTTATCTCGATGCATCGATCGGTGAGGCTAGATACGCAGGTACCCCCATTTTAAATATACCAACTCGAGCTTTCGTTTATCCGTTTTAGATGTTGAGATAACGGTTTTCAGAGTGCTTTTTAACGTGTTCTGTGACGTACGAGAATACGAGTTTCGGTGAGCTGCGGAATGCAATTGATGTAGTTTATACTTTGAGCCAATTTCGAATGGAAATTTTGGTTTCGCAAAGTTCAAGCCGACGCGTTAAAAAAACGTTTGATCAACAACCAATAAAACCCAATAAAATCACGGCGATTACAATGTTGCAAACAAAATTACAAATTAAATAAAAAAAACCGACCTAGAAGTTAAGGGGGAATCTCGATTTCAAAAAGTTGTTTTTTACAGTGCAATAAATACATCCAGAAATTAAATACAATACAAAAATTATTATATATTTTATGCACTTTTAATGGGCCATTTAAACAAGAAATTTTTGAATTTTTACGTTCAATGTATCACTAGAAACCGACTGAACTCGAACCTTTAACGTAGTACATGCAAAAATAACAAAATGGCGACGAAAAAAAGAAAGAAAAAAAACGTCACGTCCTTCTTCGCTATTTTTAGCCAGAAAAATAGTAAAAATCAAAATTTTCGAATAATCCTGCGTCAGTCCATCGCTATAGGTGTACAGAATACCCGATAAAAATTTCGTAACAATCGGTTGTGTCGTTTCGTCCATTTTCGAAAAATCACAAAAACCAGTAAACTTACGATTACTTTTGAAAAACGAGAAAAAATAAATAAAAAGCGGTTTTTTTCAAAGTTTTAAAGTCGTTATGAAGAATCTTGCCCTAATACTGAATGAAACTCGGTCAATACTCGTTTTCTCATGCTACAGGTTAGAACAATTTCGTAAACGGAAAGATTTCATATCGGGCATTAATTTCTATTATTTTTGCGGCTCGACGAGAATAAGGGGACGAGAGGTATTCCGCAAAGACCGCAGTGCAGAGTGTGCCTCGTAACTCTTGACATTTACTTGGGGTAACTACCGGCAGGAAGCCAGGAGGAACCCCGGGGACTCCGGGTAGCGTAACAGCGATGAATCTGACCCTCCTAAGGTCTCGCGGACTGACGATACGAAGCTCCTCCTGAGAGCCACGAATCGAGCGGAAAGGAGTTCTTCGCGGATGGTGAGACGTCCGTGTAAAGCAAATATTTCAGAGAAACGACCCAGGCCGAGGGCCAACAGCCCCGAAGAATCGGCGAACGCCAGTTAAGAAATACGAAACACGCTCGGGACCTCGCGATATAATTAATAATTTTTCCTTCCTTTTATGGCCATGTTTTAACGACCCTGCGAAATGAAAAACCTTTTTTTTTGGCTCGACACGCTGGGTAAATTATAATCGACCCTGATAGAGATCCAAATTTGGCTCCTTCAATGGTACCTTGCGATATCGAGGTTGGAACTTTTGGCTGGATAAGATACGAAAAAAAAGACAATAAAGTTGATGTTTTTAACGCAAACGTATTTACCGATTTGTTATTTTTTTATTGCTCTTAAAACTGGGTAATAAATTTAATGAATTTGAAACTTTTTCGCACTGGAAAAGTGAAAAAAAAAACATATTAATTAAGTTTATATTTTTAGTATTCAAAAGAGCAGGATAGAATTTTTAATTTGCAATTTTTTTCGAACTCAAATCTGCAGAAAAATTAAACTTGTCATTTCTTTTCGCTCTTAAAAACGTATAAAAAAAGATAAATCACCGGAATGATTGGAACAAAAAATTATGAATATTTATAAAAAAATTCCATTCCAAAATGGCTGAAGAAGAATAAATACAATAATAAGAATTTAAACTTTAGAAGAATTTCTGTTATCTTGAAATGATAAAATCTTTGAGACCTTAAATCACAATGTAAATGTTCAATTTTGTAATTCGAACGAAGAAAAGAAAATGACAAATTAATGCATTTTCGAAATAAAAAACGAGAGAAAAAGAAAACGCGCCAATTCAACCGAGCTTTTATTTCGAAGCGTGGCTTTTTTGCAGGTCTAATGGGTAGTAAATTTGCCGCGGACTTTAATTTATCTCAGGCAGATTCATGGTCCGGAAGAAGCTGCATTTCAGGAGATAATAAAACGCAATAAAGTCAAGATTCGAGGGAAGCGTGCACGCTGAGCGATGCTCGCTCCGAGCCTAGCCCGTTAAAGTGTCTAACCTGTAGCTCCTAATAGACCTTTGATAGGTTGTTCCGGGGCATCTGATGAAGCTCAGCTTTCGAGGATAACTATCGTTGCTTCGAGGGTATTACACTCCTGAATACATGGTCACAGTATTTTCACTCCTGCACCAAACCTTTCTTTCGTTCGTTCCTAAATCCTGATCGAGCGGTTTAAACTACATTTAAAGTTCAAAAATTAGAAAAAAATCAATTTTCCTTAAAAAAAAAATCAATTCTAACGAAATAAGTAGGTACAATAAAATAATCGAAAAATCGTTCCCACATTTTTCCCACAAAAAAATATTCTAGAAACGTTTTTTTGCATTTTCCCAGTCTAATTTTGGACTTTAGGCAAAAACTCGGGCATATTCGTAATCAGCAGAAAATTTCCGAATAAATAGACACTTTTTAGAGTTTAAAAACGAAAAAATAAAAATTTCGACTTCCTCGGCCGATTTTCCGAAATCTCAAAAATCACGATATTTCAAAAGGTTGTAGAGTGGGCTTCTTCAATGCGATAAAGATTCATTTAGTGAGTTTTGAAAAGGTTTTTGCCTGACTTAAATAATGGCGTTGGATTCTGTATGGAAAAATTGGCAAAAATCGATGGTCCAACTTTGAAATTCTGCCAAAAATCGAAAAATCATCGGATTCCAATTATTAAAAAAGCATTTTGAAGAGAAAATCATAACGAAGAGATTAAGTACAGAGTGGAGTGCTAAATCCTTAAGGAAAAAAAGTTATCGATGATTTAGTGAAAAAACTCCTTTTCCCCAAAAATCCAAAAAAGTTTTCGATTTTTAATATTTTTTTTATTGGTCCATTTCGATGTAATTTTATCCCCTAAGCACGAATCTACCATTCATTTCCCTCAAAACCCAAAATTTCCATGAAAAAATCGTAAAAAACTTCTAAAACCTCGATTTTTTTGCTGTGTGCAGTGCTTTCGACGAAAATTTTCACCTCCAACCCCCCATTTGGCGAACAACATTCACAATATTTATTTCTCACACCATCATTTATCACAAAATTCAATTTCCTTATTTGGAAAAAAAAGAAAAAAAGAATGTTGTCATAAAAAATAAGGTAAAAAAGAAATCTTTTTACATGAACAATTCCATGAAAAAGAAACAAATTTTAAATATTCATTATAGCTCAAACTTCAAACTTGAACCGGAAGTTCAACGGTCCAAACAAACCCAAACAAAGTCACGTGCTCACATCCCACGTAAACTGCAATCACGATTTAACCCAAACTGGGTTTCCAGACGACGCGTACCCGATTAAACGGAAGATAGTTACCAAACATCCCGAGAGTCGTGAAGATGAAAAGATTTCGGCTATTAGAGACCCATCACACGAGCAAGGAAACTGTAGAATTCTCGTTCCCCATCATAGCTACGTGGAATCGTCTTTGTCGAAAGAATCTTTCCAGGCTAGAGATAAACCCAATCATAGATGGCACGTGGTTGCAATTCGCGACCATTCGAGTTTCAAACTTCCGGAAAATGTTTACTGTACGAAGAAAGCTCACGGTGCAGAGCACCGAGGTTTTCCTTTGTTTCGAGATCGTTGTATTTCCTAGGAGATTGGTGGTAATGAAATCGAACACAGCGCCTCGTCCTTGCCTCCCCGAGGGCACCAAAAATAGCAATAAATCCACTCATTCGTTTATCAATTTTTGATTAACGTGATACAACTTTTTTTCAACCAAATTAAACATATCATTTTATTTACAAATTAGAAGATCAATTTTTATTGATTTTTTGTCTATCGTAATAATCGTATTGCAATAACAAAATTAATTTACCGCTAGAAAATATGGATCATTTATTTCGAAAATCTTCTCTCCAAAAAAAAAAAAAAAAAAAACAATATTTACCGAAACACAAAAAATCATGGGTGAGATTGACCCAGTATGCGAAGAGTTGAAACATGAAAATAACAAATTAACAATTTATATATGTATATATCATAGCAAAAAAAGCAATAATCCTAAAATTACTTACAGATAAATAATGAAAAAAATTACTATTTTAGTTAACTGGTGGCACTCCGTTCGATTTAATGACTGGAATAATAATTCCTGTGCATCAGATATCAAATATAAACAAATTCCCATTAAAAATAAAGCTTGCGATTGAAACGAGCGAGCTTTTGAGATGAGAAATTAATAACGACGAAATAACGAGGCGGGGATCGTATTGGCCATGAAACGTTTGAGTACGGATTTCAATGGACCTCAACGACGGATGAATTAATTTGACATTGAGATCTGCCACGAACCCAAATTCGCGTCAATCGAAACGAAAATCAGATTTCATGATTTATCCTGATCGAAACGTCATACCTACCGTATAATTCGTATTTATTGATGAAACCAACAACGAAACGTTTCAGACGTGTGGGCAGACGCGTCGAAACGTGACGAGGTTCTTTCAAAAGACTGACGCGTCTTCGAAAATTCGATTAACTCTTAATTCAAACACCAACGGACTGGATGAAATTGGAAGGCCAAACCTTCGTGAGTTGGCAGAGCCGCAATGCACATTTCACCCCAGTAACCGCACTTTCGACTCGAGTGCTCGACGGCGAACGGCTCCGTGCCAGAACACATCCGAGTTGTCCACGCCTTACCGGAATCGAAGATCTGCCCGAGACTCCCCAGGACACCAATCCGCCTCTCTT
Source organism: Ophioninae sp. B BG-2022a (assembly GCA_030522765.1). Taxonomy (NCBI): domain Eukaryota; kingdom Metazoa; phylum Arthropoda; class Insecta; order Hymenoptera; family Ichneumonidae; species Ophioninae sp. B BG-2022a. The sequence goes on along the minus strand of JAPYZJ010001532.1, from coordinate 23,047 downwards.
TCCTTTTTATCCACGGCTAACGCCATCCGGAAAGGAAGGAAGTCCTCAAAAAAGACAGCTGGCACTTGGACTTGTGATTGGAAACGAATTCCGGACGTTGTTGATGACCCTAATGCAAAAGGATCGTCTGTGAACCCAATACTACTTTTTTTCAAGTTTACCTATTACTGGATGGATACTAAACAAATTACAAAATTCTTACTTTTTCTTATAGCTCTTGATATAATAATAGCACACGAATTATTTCAGAATTTTTCGATCGATAATTTCGTGGATATACATTTTTTAAGTTAGCACGGTCGTTTGTGGAAAAACAGTTTCTTTTGGGGTTTTTGAATGCATGGGTTTGGAAAGATAGACCACAATTTTTGAAAATTTGAGTTGTGAGGGCAGTGAATGATAATTGATTAATTATTACGTAATGATAATTATTAATAACAAATAGTAGTAATTAATTCATTATTTTAATATTAATTCAATAACATAATGATAATATTAATAGAACGATAGAATAATTGTACATGAATTATTTCAACTCAATGCACATTAATTTTTTGGGTAATTATTGATAACAATCGTCAATAATTAATATGAATTATTTAATAGTTTAAATGTATTGAATAAAAAAATGTTGAGATTTTCTTTTTGGCAGTTGAAACAGATGGATATTTAGGAATATTTTTCAATTACACTTCAATTAATATTAAAAGTAAAAAATGAACATTCATAAATTTTTATTTATTGTTAAATAAGCTATTCGTAATGCTGAACGTGCACGACATGATTTGAGCTTGTAAATGCACGATTTTTCCATTTTGCAAGACGGTAATACCTTAACGTTCCGTAAAGTGGAATTTGCAATGCCAAGTGAAATTGTCTCATTTGTACCGAAACTCGGTGCGCCCACAAATCAGACGAATCATATTACATTAGAAGAGAGGAAGAACAGAGTGGATAGGGCGTAACCATTGGACGCGAGGATGCAACGGTGAATTCATAATGCCAGATGTACACGACTGACGTTACGGATTTTTTGAATTTTTTCCTCGTTTCTCTTATCGTCGAGTCATAATATTTCTTACCGTTCCGGCAAAATCTTTTCGCCTCAAGATTTTTACTCGACGCAGAAAACACTTTCGAAATAATGATACATGGATCCATAAATAATGCTGTTGCATTTTCTCGAATTTGTGTGTACGACGTAATTGAAAAAGTGAAATTGAAAGATTCAGCCCAAACGCATAAAAATGTACACTACTGTGGTCTTAATCGTATTCGAATTAAATCACAATTTTTTTCTTTGAAACAATCAATTTTAACGAAACAAGTACAATAAAATAATTGAAAAATCGTTCCCACGTTTTTCGTACATTCGTCGAAAAGCTGTGAAATACTACATTTAGTTAAAACGTATCAAAGAAATAAAATAAATAAAATTAGCTGAAATTTAAATAAGGTATTATCTGTGCTATCTGTGTTACAATCATAAAACGAAAAAAACACGTTTTTGATTCGATTTTTCGACGCAAACTAACGACGATATTCTTAATAACTAATAAGAAAAACCATTGTGAAAAAAATAAATGTGTTTTGAATTTCCCTGGCAGTTCTATCGTTGAAATCACAAGATGACCTTCAATCTGTGATTTCTGCATTATATATCGAATCGTTCTTTCCGATTTGAAATATCTCGATCTACAAAGACCATTTTCCCCGGATAATCCGAAAAAATATTCCCGAAACGGTTCGGGAACGTTATGAAATATCGAAAATGGAAAAACCGTACGATTCGAGACGGGCAAATAAACGTTTTCGAACTAAATGCTCGATGGAATTATTTCGCTGATCCAGCTTCCCTTCCTCACGATTCTTCGGTAACTGGCAGCTCCGGAAGGCGCGTTATAAAGCATTCCACAAAAGATTATTAAATTAGGTACATAAGAAGAAGCACACGAAATTGTACGAGCGGAAAACTGGCCAACGGGAAGGGAGCACAAACCTACCGGAATATCAAAACGGAACACCAAAGGATTTTTAAAAAGTCACGAACGTGCTCTGAGTCGCATTTCGTTGGAGCACAGCTGCCCAAGGAAGAAATACTATCAAAGGTTTATTTTTTGGCGAAATCGATAGGAAAGTGCAATTCTAAGCATACCTCAGTTCTCCTTCCGTCTCTCCTTTTCTCCCTCTTTGAACGTCATTCATTGCGTTTCATTGCGACTGATGAACTTTTTCTTTAAACCGTGTACCTCAAAAATCGATGTTCAGTTTAGTTTAGGTTAGTTAAGTAATCTTTCATTTTGAGTATACTCTAAGTCAATTTACGTTCAAGTCTAAGTCGAGTTAAGTAAATCTATGTCAAGTCAATTTAAACTCAAATCTAAGTGAAGTCAAATCTAGTAGACCTAAATCAAGCCGAGTAAGTATAAGTCTGGGCCAAATAAGTCTAAGTCCAAGTCAAGTAAATCTAAGTTCAAGTCAAGTCTAAGTCCAAGTCAAGTCTAAGCCCAAGTCAAGTCTAAGTCCAAGTCAAGTCTAAGTCCAAGTCAAGTCTAAGTCCAAGTCAAGTTCAAGTCAAGTCAAGTCAAGTCAAGTCAAGTCAAGTCAAGTCAAGTCAAGTCAAGTCAAGTCAAGTCAAGTCAAGTAAGTCTTAATCAAGCCAAGTAAGTCTAAGTCTGAGTCAAGTCAAGTAAGTCTAAGTCAAGTCAAGAAAGTCCATGCTAAATCAATTTATTCTAAGTCCGTGTCACGCCAATTAAGTCTAAGTCTATGTCAAGTCGAATAAGTCTAAGTTCTACTAGACTCGACTAAGCAAAATTGCGGAAAAAATTGAAAAATAAAAGAATTGAAATAAAAATCGTTCACTACTTCTTCCCAGCATTTATGGATACTGTACGATCCTCGTCACTGGCCATCACGTTTCCGCGGAGTTTTTCGGTTTTTTTTCTCCTCACTCGGTTGCTTACCTCATCGGCTTTTTGTGCCTTCCACTAGCGTACAAATCCAAAGTGGCCGGCTGACTGTTATTGCAACTTGGTGCTGGAAGCTTCTTACTACGCGAAGGATCACTCGGCAAAGCGAGCACGTAAGTGACGGGCGAAGAAGAGGATCGCGAAAACGCTCGGATGCGCTTCATCCTCACGGGGGTTCTCGCCAGTCCACGGAAACGTCAGCTTTCTTTTCTCTTTTCCCTCCTCATTTCCCCCAAAGCACTTTTCCCTTCGTCGTTTCTGGCTCCCTCGATTTTTTGTTTGTTCCTCCTTTTTTCGCAAGCACAGTTTGATCCGCTGCTCTAAATATCTTGCTGCTTTTACGTCGATTCAACAACGAGACTGGAAGGAGAAAAATTGATTTGATTACTTTTACGTTTTTACAGAACTGGGCGTCGACGAATCAAATTTTTCTTCATCCAGCTCAGAGTTCCAGAATTTTTCTTTTTTCAGATCTAGAACTTCAGCATTTTTTTTCCAGATCTAGGATTTTAGTTTCCGGACTCTTCTTGCTGCAAAAAACAGTTCATTGAAGTTTCACCCCAACCTTTCGAAATCCCATGATTTATTTATGAAATCGACTCCACGAATTCCAGATTTATCCATTTTTTTCCGGTACCGGAAGTCATCAAATCAATTTCACGAAAAAAATGGTGATTCTTCATCAAATAATCATGGTGTTTTTTTAAAAATCGTGGCGGATCTTCATAAGCTTCATAGCTTTTTCTCATCATAATAATGATATCCACTTCAATGGAGATTCCCTGATTGCATTCGTACGTGCAAAAATCAGAAATACGAGAAACCCAATAACGGATAAGAAACAGGTCCGTTTAAAAATGAAAAAAAAGAGAAAAGTCTAGTGTATCAGGAAATCGTGCGATTTCAACGGTTCGACACGATGTTTCCAGTTTTCCATTAAAATCGCCATATTGGAGTGAAACGACCTTTGCATAGAAAGCGATAAATGTTCGCACTATTTTTTTTTTACTTTATCAAAGACATTCGACCATCTTACACTCCGCATCATACTTCCGTTCGTTCCCATTTCCAAGGTTTTTCTTATCCCGGTATCTCTCGTTGTGATTTTTTCATTTCACTTTTTTTTTATTCACGATTTTTCATCCGAATCGGGAATTAGGATTGGCGATTTCGTTGTGGAAAGTGCAAAGCGCAAAGTGACTTTCCAGGTTCTTCGGTCGAAGTCCTCGTTGGTAAGAAAACGTAGAGTGGTAATCGAGTCTGCACGCAGTCTGATAAGGTACCGAGTCGATCGATAGTTAGAACTGATGGAGCGATCAAACCTCCCACTTCCTTCATTTCGCGTACCTCTTCAACTCTATTTCACCCTCTATCCAGGACTTCTTTACGAAATCAAGTTTCTCCAGTCGGAGAATCGCGAACTCGCGAGGAATGTCACGAAGAATCTTCGGTATTTCGAGCTGGACATTCCCGTCTGGTTTACCCCAATAGAAGTGGACTGGAAAAGTTTGATGAGTCGAAGACTCCCTCCGAACGTAAAGTTCGTTGCAACTATTCCATTTCCGGTTTTGCATGTGTGAATTCGTGATTTCGGATGGAGGGGATTGAAGGAACGTTGATGGGTTAGGTATCACGAAGAAAACTGCTTGAACCAGAATAGCTTGGTGAAATATAGCAGTCAAGAGTGAAACTGACGGATTTTGAATTAGCGATGTAAAGGGTCCTTTACATAACTTACGAGGAACGTAGAAACCTAATTAAAAACATCAATCACTCAACCGAAGAGATTTCACTGTTGAGACTAACCGAGCAGCTCTTCGGTTACGAAATATCCTTTTTCCTAAAGGAAACAAAATTCGCAACATCCGGGTCATGGATTCTACCATTTTCAGTTACGAAATATCCTTTTCGTACGAGAGGGAATATGCGAAATATTCGCGTCCTGGATTCAGCCATTTTCCATTAACGAAATATCCTATTCGTACCGGAGGAAAAACTCGAAAAATATTTCTATCGTGAATTCCACTATGATAATATGCTGATATTATGCCGTATGCTGATATCGCAACTGTAATTCTCGTACGAATTTCACGTTCTTCTCTCGCGTCGAGAAATTAGGCCACTGCGTTTCACGTCGAAAACATAACCTCGAAAAATAAAAAATACGTGATAGAAAAACCCATCGACTCGAACAACAAATTTCCTAGGCAAAGTGTACGATCGAGGTTAGAAGGAATATTGGACATTAAAAAAAAATATTTAAAAAAATGTCGTTTTTTTTATATTGATAATCATTAATATCGATTAACAAATATTAAATTTACCTTCGACAATAAAAAAAACAGTAGGATGTTGAAACAACAACAAAAATAGAAGTAAAAATAAAAATAAATAAATGTGTATTAAAATAATAAAATAAAAAATATTAAATAAATAAATAAGTATAAAAATAATTAAATAATTAAATGAATGCGAATAAATATCGAAACAACGTGTCCAATAACCTAGATCGTTCCTTGAAAATTCCCTTTGTCAAAAAAACCCCAGAATTTTGATAGGTTACAAGAGCCTTACCCTTGAAGGCACTAGGCAAATGTTTCGAGTGGGAATAAAGTGGCGACGACGTAACTCCAAGGTCTTAGAAACACGTTCTCAATATACACTCCCTGATCCCCACCTGAAGCGAAGCATCGTCAGGTACCTCAGGATTCTAATGAAGTTATAAACTTCAAAGGAGGACCGGAAGCAGCCGCAGGTCCTCATCTTGGGTGATAATGTTTCAGCGCCCATCCAAGTGCATCCGATCGAAACAAAAGGGTACTTTGACGTTGTCTAAATTGGGCTCTCTCCGATAGGAAGCAGCGTTGTCGTTTGTCAGAAGACAAAAATGCATCAGCGATAAACCATCAACGTTCAAACGGGCCCTTATCAACCAAAAACGCTTGTACGGTCACAGTGACGAAACTGGCTGGATGCTGGACGAAACTACGTGGAAAATCATCTCGCGCAACATCTAACGTCAATTACCTGTCAAATAGTGAGGGCTGATAGAAGGCCTGAATTCTTGAGGGACCTAGGACCTCGATCGTGGCGACATCACCATGGGAATCAACGCCATATTCGGAAGACAAGAACTATGCTAATGAACTTGGTCCGCTATTATCTTAACTATAGAGAGTGCCCGGCACTTAACCCAAGCAGGGGAGAAATTGCAGCGTACACGGTGACGCGTAACACAGGGGCACTCCGAACGAGGACGAAATGGGATCGATGCGAGTGAATGTAGGCGAGAAGAGGAAATTCAATCTACCCTGATAACGTTCCCTACAAAGGCACACAATGGAAACAAAAATTGATCTCCGTGATTTACCAGCTTCCATCTATCGGTAGAAAAAAAAAAATAGAATTCACTTTGTCTAAAAAAAGAGAAAAGCTTTTTCTTTCGACAACGCGCAAACTGGGTGGTGTAAATGGGTTAGACCATAGCGAATATAATTGAACAGAAAGAAATCAGCTGAAGTGGTTTTTGGTTATTTCTCGGCAAAGGGCGTCATTGGTGATCGAAGTAGTAAAAAAGGGTCGGTCACCTATACATTATGTATCGAGCTTACAAATACCCTGAAAGCTTTTCGACCTGGAATAATATGGTTTTCCATCGGTTATTTCCATCCCTAACATGTTGAGGAAACTTTTACGTGTAAGCCCTTCGTTACCTCTGAGTATTGATAGGATTCAAATATAAACAGGATCAGTGTCACGGTGAGTAGACAGGACGTTAACGATGGAGGTTGAATCTTGAGGACCCAGAATCCGTTCCGAGTGGAAAGGGCAAATGTACGATGTATCGAAGGGCTGATAGACGGACAAACGGATCCTACCATTTTTGTGTAGATATGTCGCCCATACTCAATTTTTTTCTCAGCGTTTCTGTCCAAATCATTTTTAGTATAAATCGTACACGGTCTTGTCAGACAGATGGAAAACTAACCTAAGTAAATGGACAGGGTTTCCCTCATGGGGTTAATGACCTTCAGAAGTTTATTTAAGGTTTTTTATATCTGGGATTCCTTAAATCAGCCTTTAGAGGTCCTTATGTTTACGAGGAAAATCGTATTGTTTCCGCATGGGTTAGGATTCCCTCTGTTTGACAAGAGCGTGCACGGGTCGAAAAATTCTATAAAAGAAGGCGTTGAAAAAAAATCTTTTTTGGGAATTGCGTGAATAAAGTTAGGGACATTCCTCAAGGGTTCAAACAAAGCCCTGATTCAATATCTCCATCGAAATTCAAAAAATCACTAGGTAGAAAAAACCCTCTGTCTGACAGGAGCATGCACGGGTCGAAAAGTTCTATATATAAGGCATTGAAAAAAACCCTTATTGATGATTGAGCCTCAATAAAGTTACAGATATTCCTCAAGGGCTCAAACAAAGCCTACATTCAATTTCCCCACCGAAATCCAAAAAATCACTAGGTAGAAAAAACTGATTCTCGCGAAGAGGAAAAAGATGACGAATGAAGATCCAGGAAATGAGAAAACAATAGAGGGTAAAACAAAAAGGACGCGCTGCTTCGTATTCACAAGGTACTTCAATCCATGAAAGAGAAGTTGCGAATATCCAGGATAAAAAGAAAAGCGTGACTGCAGAGAGTCAACGAGTGGGATGGGCAAAAGGGGGCATGGGGACAAGGACGGGCTATCAAAAGTACGGACAAAAGGGTGTGAGATTGCCAGACTGCCACGGAAACACGTGTCTATTAGCATGGAGTAATGAATCCCTAGGAAGTAATTAAAGTTTTCCCTAGCAAATTTTCCGTCGCGTTCCGACTGTCCCCTCGCCAGTTTTCTTGCACGATCTCCCACTTTAACCCTGTACACCCAAGAGTTCCTCTCCAAGCATCACGCTATTCCCCATTTTTCATCCTGATTGCGTTCCTCCCGACCACCGTGGAAAACTTTAACCTCTTCCTTCATCGTGACATCCGCTCGTTCGTCTTATTCGCCAAGCGCACTTGCTATATTCCGCACTGGCAAACGGGACGGGCCATGCGGATGCGGGATCTGAGGGAGCGTGAAACATCGTTGGAAAAAAGTAGGTTAGGTATGAGGGTGGAGGGGGGGGATTTGCGCGAGTAAATAAATAAAAACGAAAAAGTTATCGCTGTAAAAGAAAAAGAAAAAAGAAGAAAAATAAAAACAAGCCCAAACATGGATATAATTGAACCCTTAATAATTTCACGGTGGCAGTTCTTTCTGTTTCACCCCTTAATTCGCCATCGCCTCGAGACCGTGAAAAATGAAACGAAACGGGCGTGTCGACGCGGGGGATGCGCCAGTTTTGCCTCTTTTCGCTGCTTGTCGACTGCAGCCTTTTTCTTTGGGGGCAAAACGCGAGAAAATAAAACCAAAAAAAAAAGAAAAGAAATAAAAAAAAAACAAATAAGAAAAATATACGAATGTGACGCTCGTCGCAACATCCGAGACTGAAGCTGAAGCGCGAAAGATTCTCCGGCCCCTCAAACCCCCCTTCGCGTATACACACGAAAAGAGCAGAACGGCGGATACGTGAAAAGGATTCGCGCAACTGAGTGGCAGGGTGGCAAGGGGAGAAGGGAACGGGCCGTTGGAACGAGAGGAGACATTTAATCTCGGAGAGAGCAGAGATTCTGGGGCCTGGCGACGTTTCGCTGTAATATTCCGCAGTGTTGGTCTCGGCTGGTGTACTGTATGCTTCAAACCCGACAAAAAGAACATCCGCGGTACCTCTGTTTATTAGTTGTCGGTAGAAAAGAAAGAAAAACGTCCAAACAGGGGTGGAAACGTGCGTGCGTGAAACGAGGATTACGAGGGACCGAGAAAATAGCTCGTTAACCAGCTGATTCCACTTTCAGGAGTATCCACTGTGCTGTAGAGTAAGCAGAAGAAAGCTCGTTGCAATAACTCGACAAATATGCGGCTTAGAAAAGCGTTTTTTTGCACTGAGAAGCGTCTGGTGGGATGCACCGATGAGCTATGACAAATATCGTTGCGGAGCATCGTGGTGGATGGTGTCCGCTACCTCTTCGTATTTGGATCGATCCTTCAACGTGCTTCAGGAAAAAATGGCGCCGTACACGCTTTTGTCGAACAGCTCTATTAGGGTCGGATCGTGTTGTCGTTTGAAGATTCGTAGCGCCAGAACGCAAGTTCTGTTTTATCAATATACAGTTGTGGATGATAAACCCAAACTATCAATAAACCCAAACAAACAATTGTCACGACGAATCAACACTTTTTCTTCAAATATTTTTATTACAAAAGTTCTACGATAGACGACGGTAAAAACTATTTATCCAGTGTGATCGACAGTACGAACGCGGCGATTGGCGTGCTCTGACGTTTCCCGGCGAGCCCTTCGGGCACCTTCAAACGCACGGGTTTATCTTCCCTGTGGGAAGTACTAAACTTGATCGTGTCGTCGCAAATGCCCGACGCCTGGAGCGGCAAATTCATGCTTTATCATCGTCATTGTCATTTACGATGATCACGACTGTGAGCGCGATCGATGATTGGAAATCGATCCCACATTTGCGCAGCTGCCATTTCTTTACTTTTCAACGCAAACCCTCTGGCATTTTTGTAATAATTGTCTCGAATACCGAGTTTTAAAGCTGTATAAAAAAAAGGTCGTTCGTGAAAAAAAAACCTTACCTTCAGACCTGTTCCAACGAATTGATAAAAAATGAGCACTAATCAATTTTTCCATTCACTGAGTGATTATTGACAGTTATCTGAGCAGTATTTAGTAAGAATCGGTAATTTATGAAATTTATGAATTTAGTATAATAATCTAAATTGATTCAAGTATTATTATTCAGTTATTTCATTATTATTATTATCATCAATATTCTTACTGAATTATTATTGAGATTGTTAATTAATTACGATGATTTATCATTAATAATTAATTATTAAGTAATAATGAGTAATTAATTATCATTCATTAGTATGAGGACTTTTAATATTCATATATTAATAATAAAAATTAATTATTGCGAAGAATTATTATCTTTTAATTATTAAAATTTTTAAGAATTCTCGCTATTTTTTAATATCCATCCAGTAATTCCCTAATTCTTCGCATGAACGCGAACGGTTTTATGAATTTTTTTTCGTCCTCTCAGCTATCTCTCGATTATCCAATTAAACACGGATCTCCTTCTCATTACCGATAATAACGAGGGTAGTACGAGGGAGGAACAATTTTTTAACGATTCCTCGCTTTTTATTATGTGAGAACGACGGTACGGACTGGCAAGTCATTAAACTCGATCGAAAGCTCGTAAAAAGCTCACAAAAAAAGAACATCGGAAACAGCAGAATTTTTATTATCGACCATTTTTTGTGAAATTCGAGACAGGAAGGTGGCAGCAGCTTTATGAGGAACTGAAGGACAAATGATTTCTTCATTTGGAAATTTAAAGGACTTTTTTTACATCAGAGACCGAAAAAAATGAATGTACAGAAAAAAAAGAGTTATCAGTAGTTTTTTCAAAATTTCTGAGTTAAAAATCTATTTTTTTTTATTTCAAATAAAAATTTTCGAGTTCTAAATAAAAATGTCTGATTTCTGACATCAGCATGTAACACGACGAATCATAACCCTAAAAATCGAAAATTATAAAGCAACTAACTTCTGTAAATATATATTGTTTAAATAAATTAACAAAAAAATATAAAAAAACATTTAGGATGTTAAAAAAATCGTGGGATGCTGAAAATTGAGTTGCCAACTTAACAGACGTTTCAGAGTCGAGAAAAATTCCCACCGTTTAGTCGCTTTCGATCTTTCATCCCTTTTGTCCCTTTCGAATGCTGATTGATTGGGTATCGTCTCACTGACACCCAATTAATTTCGTTTCATTGGATCGTGACACCCGTCGAATGTAATATCACTCAGCAATCATCGATTTACTTTTTGACGTTCTTTTTCTTTATCCACGGTTGAACGAGTATTTAACCTCATTCGGGTCCACGTGTTACAAATTGAAACTGCAAGAATCGTTATCTTTCCCAACCAGATTGGCGAAGACCAACGATGCTGCTCGTTATCAGCACTTACCGTACAGTGCCACTTATCGCCGCATCAGGACATGAGAATTGACCGCATCCCCGTTATATACCCCGTGCGAGATTCGTGTCTCCTCTCTACAAACGAGAACCGCTGCGGTCGTACCTACTGGTTACGTCTCTCATTGGATTGACCTGGCCAAATCAATTATATCGCTTAGTACTCTCCAACCATCCGTGATCCCGATTTCGCCAGCATAATTCCCCGTTTAATTCTATTTTCAGGATAAATTATACGGGGCTCGTGAAAACACCTGATAACCAAACCCGCTATCATCCAGAAAAATCGAAATAACAATTTAAAAAATATCAACTGTTTTTCCAATTAACAATCAATATTTGTAAAATATACAAATATTTTTATTTTAAATACACCGTTTTTTCGTAAATATTAAAAGTACAGTTTTTGTGTAATTATACAAATTTATTATACTATATTCAATATTGGATATTTATAAAATACGAAAATATTTATAATTATCGATACAGTTTACTTGGAATCATTATTATTATTTCTTTTATTAGAAGTTGATATTATTTTATAAAATCAATTTTATTATTTATATTACAAAGTTATAATTTATAAGTAATCAAGTTGCTTATAATAAATAAAGTCTTAATAAATATTTATTTGCTCGTCAACTGTTATCAATTAAAGAAAAAAAAACAAATAATTATTAAGACTTCCATAATTATCGATCATAAAAAATAAAAAGAATAAGAAAACTAATTAATAAGACTTCGATAATTAGTTTTTTAAACTTTTAAATAACGGTTAAAGACAAAGTAAATAATTCTTCAACGAAACTGGATCTACGTTAATGAATCTTGGAATACGAGGAATCTTGAAAAATGCATAATCGCAGTTGTCTCGGATATCTGGAATAATCTTGAATTACAGGGTTCAGCATGGAAAGAGAGCGGAGCTTTATCATTTATCTGGTTTTTTTCCTTTTTGATGTCGAGACAGAAGTGTCCATAATGATCGAAAGGGTGGATGGGAAAAGGGTGAAGAAAGAGGTTATAAATCAATAGAAGCAGGCCGGTGCACGAGAGAACGCGTCGATTCCAGTGTGGAAAAGTTAGCAGGTTGAATGCAAGGAATTCGATGTGGCACCAGCACGGTCGGTCATCTGCGCGGTAACACCGGATTTCAGGAGGAGGCGGCGCACACTTTAAATCAAAGTGAAGCAATGGTGCGAGGACGTTTCTCGTATACACCCTCCGCACGCTTGTGGAACACGTGCGGCAGATGTTCCAGTTTAAATCATCAGGCTTCGAATGCTCACGGCAACTATCCTCGTTCTGGTCCCGTCCCGGTGACAAAACAGCTGTGGAGTGCTTAATTAAACGCCTGATGGTTTTGCACCGCGAGCTGCTTTCAACGCTGATTGTTCCCATCGTTTCATTCCCTACGAATTTGTACTTTACGATTTTTCGAAAATCACCAAAAACAGCTCTTTCGATACGGATCTTCATGGAATTGGCTTTGTTTGGGTTGGTCACTCTTTGCGTCGAGCGAGATTCTAATGAAACGTCATTTGATTCTCAACAGTTTCAGATATCCGAGTAAATCCAATATTTTTAATTTTATTTAATATTAGATGTAGTAAAAATAAATCCATTCTTTTCTGGAGTCAAACAATAAAAAAACTGTGGCAAAAATTTGTTTCGTACGAAATCGCATCTTTCATAGATGACTAAATCCATCTATTGGAAAAATCATGGATTTCTTTTTACTACACTTAATGCTACTATTACTCAATATTAATCAACCACTGCAAATGGGTGCTGATTCCAACCATTGAGAAGCTAAGTAAACAATTATAAACCCAAAAAAACATTTTTGATAAAAAGAATCAACTTGATGCCGTTTTTTTTTGCTTAAGGTTAATGAGGGCCCACGTTAGGCTACCAGATTCAGTTCCCAATGGAGGTAGGAAAATTCTATACGAGTCCTATCAAATTCCTAATTCAATTTCGGCATTGGAATATCCCGAAGTCCTACAATTGTGAATGGGAAGGTCAATGACCAACGGGAAACGGACCAGCAATATTACGGAGGATTGAAGAGAGTTCAAACTTCGAAGGTTCATCAAAAGGACGAAAGAGCTAAAAGACCAGCTCATACATCGGGCACTGACAAATTAATTAACCAAAACGCACAATGAACCGACCACGAGTACTCGACCAGATTCCATATTTTAATACCCGTTCAGCGAGAGGACATTTCAACCGCCGTCGCTATTAGGCGCTTTCATGAAACTGTTACCGCACAATGAATTGCTCTTGTCATCGTTCGCCCTCGCAATCCAAAGCAAATAGAGTGTTGCCATTCTCCTAGCAATATTGATCCGAAACCGTTAGAATACGACGGCTGCATAGACTGCCGGAATTGAATATACCGGTGGCTCGAAATTGTGGTAGGCAAATGACGCCAGGCCACGGAAGTGATTAGGTACGTATATAAATGTAAGCGGTCGCTTGCATAATGATAAACTTTCAGATGCTCGAACCACAGCGAGGAGCCTACATTTGAATACCACGTGTGGACAATAACAGCACCTATCCGGAAAATCACGTTTGGACGTTTGGTTACAGTGAATATTAGGCGCAGTAAAAACAAATCCATTATTCTTTGGAATCAAAGACTACAAACTGAGTCAACTAATCACAAAACTGTCGCAAAGGTTTGTTTAGTACAGAAATCCATATTTCAAATGCCATCTATTGGAAAAATCATGGATTTCTTTTTACTAAGCCTAATTTTTCGAAAAGTCGTCCGTTTCTTTAGAAATTACGATTATGAAGATAAAACCTACAGAGGTCATAGCCCACCTTTGTAGGTAAACGAAATTAATTGTACTCTAATCAGATGTAAACGAAATATTTCGAAAATCGTAAAAAATGAATATGAGAGTAGCAGGCAAGTAACCAGTTAGAAACTGCAAAATTGTTACTACCGAGGTAACGTGGCATACGCCTTGAATGAACGTATGTCAAAAAATGACTGGTCACTTTTCGGATAATGAAAGCTCAGATAATCATGGTTCTACTGTACCTTTTGATTTAACCGATAGAATCCAAGCCGCGGCAAATGTTGGCCGTACCATCCCGAATGAGGTATCGCGAAGATACCCGCGATCCCAGGAGTATCGTAAATCGAGGCTGTACCCCCTTAACTCAGTGCTATGGTGTTCGACCTGAAAATTACTACCCTGGGATTCGAAAAAAGGTGTTTTCCCTCAGTCGCCCATTCTCTCGTACATTCACTTGGTCTCCGGCGTTTCTGGGACGTTTTTGCTTTGAATGTCCTTCAATGCGAACCGCCAGCGAGTCCTTTTATCACGAGGACATTCGCCACGCCGTATCCCATCTCCGATCTCTTATTTTACCCTGCGCGTTCAAACCAACCGTGCACTTTGCGCGGTCGTCATTGTTCGTAAAAATTCACGACCTTGTTTACAAGACAATGGGGCTGTACGAAGCTACTCGAGCTGTCAACGTACCCAGGAAACTCGATTAGATCAACGTGGACTTATAGCACTTCGCGGGAAAAATCCGCCCAAAGATTTTACTAATTCATTCAGAGTTACACGAAATTCGCCTTGACGATCGTATTTCACATTGATTACAAGCGAAATTCAACTGAAATAACGAGGAACGAGTTGATACACGAAACCTCATCAGTTTCAGCTCGATTCTGATAACAAAAATTGGCGATACACATGAAATCATCACTTTTACCTGATACGGGTGATTTTACTACTGGAAGTTGGATTTTCAACGATTTTTCAGCGATTTCACGTCAGGCCTGTTGGCAATAGAGAAAAACATGGTAAAACGCGAAAATCCATTAATATTCATTAATCCAGTCAATTTTAGGTCATTAAAACGATTTACACTTGCGAAAACTGCATGATTTCTTTGATTTTCCAATGGACAACGAAACCGGAAGTTGATGTTTTAACGCGCGTCAGAAAAGCTGAGATTCTTTTTGCTTTCGGAAACACCTGATAGACATCGGTAGCTAAAGCCAATATTGGGGTTCGCCTTCGGGTGTTATCAACCTTCTCAAAAGTAAACGCTTCGACCCGTGTGGTATTTGGTGAATCCTTTTGTCACGGTTTTGTCTTCGCAATAGCGTACAGATCTAATTTCCTCGAGTCCGTTCCATTGTATCGTGTCCATCAGTAGAGTACGAAAAGCCCATTCCAACTTTCACCGAAATCAGCCGAGGACTGTCGTATAACAACTTGGTAGGGTACTTATAATTGGTTTCCGAGGAGCACGTGGGACAATCCCGATCTTCTCGGGGATTCGCTTTTGGATATCTCGCTGGACGCGATTCTCTCCTCCCCAAGCTATTCGTAAATATATCAGGCACACATTAATTAGTCGTTTGGATTGACGAAGAAAGTCTGGGAGACAGAGAGAGAGAGAGAGAGAGAGGAAAAGGGAAAGGGAGGATGACTTTGGGATAGGAAAGCAAATTAGAAGAGGAGGGAGAGGTACCTAGGGATGAGACCAGTCTGAACTCGGTTTGTCTACAATCATACAGACTTGTTTGGGAAAACGATCTTTCTCTCTCTCTCTCTCTCTCTTTCTCTCCTACATTTCCCCCACCCTTTTCTCTATAGTTTAACAAAGGCCCCCGAGGTATTCGAGCTAGCGAAGCCCGAACGATTTCAATTTCATAGAAGCTGGAGGAGAGTTATATTCTTGCAGGCGAGCACTCGCTGTGGGTAAGTAATATGGTGTGTAAGTATGCTCTCTGTTTCCATCCTTATCTTACCAACTACTCTTGTGTATCAACGGATACTAACCCTCCGGTGAATTATACATGTACAACCGGAGATCCTGCGTTGTCCCTTTCTCCTTTCCGGATTGTTCGCAGCACCAGCCTCTCCTTTCAAATTTCCCTTTTAAGTATTCCTCTCTGAATCCATTAAATTCCTCCTAATGTCATACCTTGCTTATCTCATTGTGCAACCCAAACACGTCCAATCAATTGTTGCCTACTAATCTTCCAAGCTTACCACGTACGTTTTCCCCTAGGGAAAGGAAATCACTAGGGTCACCTGAAAAATTTATTTCGTCGAGTTCAGTCACCTTTGGGTTCGTTTGGATTTGTTTGGGTTGAGAAAAATATATATGTCGGTTCGTCGAAATATTCAAATATTTTAATTTCGAAATATTCATAATTTAGATATTCATATATTTATCAAAGTGTCTACATTTATTGATAATGATTGGTACTTTGATAAATCAATATATCGATACTTATTTTAGTAAAAAATTAATATTTATCATCATTTTTTATTTAAACCACACATCGTCTCATAATTCGTGATTTTACTGATTTCCGTTTGAAATAAAAACGTCTACGCAATTATTAATCGCTTTCTCAATGCTTTTGATAAAACCTTCTGTAATATCGATCGCTAGAGGAAAAATAATTCGATATACGAGTAGATTGATATTTTTAAAAAAACTTTGATGAAAATTGAAAGCGTAGATGAAATTTTTGAAAACCGTTCATGCCAAGCTCGTATTCCATTTCAATGGGGTCCTTTGGGTTTCCATCGACGTGGAAACTCGGAAACAAGGGTATCACTATTTTCCCCAGCAAATTGTGTATTTATGCCGATGGAGATTCGTTATTTGACGAGGAGCGATACTGGTTCGCCGTTTGATGGCTGATCAATGGATCGCGAGTCCATTAACGGGGTTTGGGATAATTGCGCAAACATCGAAGTTTCGGAAGCTCTAATTGTCGATCGGTGCCGCTTTCAAAAGCGATATCATAATGCATCGAAGATGCAACGGGCGAAGGGCGTTTTGGCTTTGCCAAGTCATGGAGTGCTCATTGGACGACGCTCCGAGAATACCCAACCCAGTCGACCGAATGGCTTTCAATGTATGGGTTATAACCGAACCAGGATCTATCGAAAGCTTCGCCAAACGCGTGTAAACTTCGACTAACGGACCATCTTACCGGAAGCTCCACTAACCAACGTTCCTAGTGCCCTCAGGACGGTCAAAGTGCTGGTCCAGGGATGCGAACACCCTTTATCGTTCCATCGACATCTTATTCGAATCTCTTGCTCTAATCGTTGCCATATACGTCTACAGTACTGCTCAAAAGTATCAGCCACCAAATAACTTCCCTATCCGGACATAAAACCAAATATCTCAGTAAAAAAAACATTTCACATCAATTTATCACACGGACTTTTAAAAAGGATCAACTCAGCTTCATTTTCCCTTTTTATTTTGATTTTTACGATTTTTTTTGCACCCGGTATAGAATTTTGAAAATTCTACGATTTTTGCACATTGCACGATTTTTGCAATATTTCGAAGTCCTATCGTTAACTTTAGTTTCGTTTCGAAAATAAAATTTTGCTTTTTTTCACCGAGTTGTCAAGGTTTTCGTGAAAAATGCAGCCTTCCGAGGATCCGGCTTCCTGCCCCGGAACTTGATAACTCTGGGGTCTGAAATATTTAGTATAAGCGGTGAAAAGTTGTGTTTCGTTATTTCGAGGTCATAGTTTTTTTACACACTTTTTCAAAATTTCCAAAATTTCCTCCAGTAAAAAAAATGTAAAAGAATTCCGATATTATTAATCTATTATTCTATCATTATTATTATCTATTACTAAATTATTATAAATACAACGAACCATACAACTATGACCAAAATTGCAAATTAATAACAATTCTTTGTTACCAAGAATTAAAAACAACTAGTAATTACCAAACAATTATTATCATCACAAATTCAAGTATTCAATTATTATTACGTCAAATAATAATTTTATCATTCCTCAAATATGTTTGGGTTTATTAATATTAATTTGCAACTTTTTTCAAAAATATCCACCCAGTTCATCCACCAATTTTTGAAACCAGCAGAACTTTAAAGTCTGATCAAGTTTTATCGTGTCAATGGGAAGTGTAATTAAAATCTGTCGTTTCTGGGTTGGAGGTT
This sequence comes from Ophioninae sp. B BG-2022a, assembly GCA_030522765.1. Lineage (NCBI taxonomy): Eukaryota > Metazoa > Arthropoda > Insecta > Hymenoptera > Ichneumonidae > Ophioninae sp. B BG-2022a. The sequence continues at coordinate 4,973 of JAPYZJ010001532.1, read as the reverse complement.
CCCCTTGAATTCGAGTTATTTTCCAGTGACATTTGCACAATGGGGTTGAACCCCTCGAGTCCGTTTACCATGAATTACGAATGGCTGGTCTTCAATATTGTTGTCGTTCGTTTTACCGTACAAAACTTGACTACCACCATTTTTGTCTCCCCCCCCCCCCTTTCTATATTTGTGGAGCTTTTAACAATCGACGTTCGAGGACCCCCCCCCCCCCCCTCAGTCATCTCGTTTTCTCGAAGGACCTGGAAATATAAAGGAGTTGAACTGAAACAAGAGGTACCGAAGACCAAACCGTTGATCCGTAGTCGACGAGGAGTAGAACGATGTTAGGGAAGAAACAAATGGAGTCACTCAAGTGTTCGAACAGCAGAAGCGCCGGGGCGCTTCTCTCACTTCGTTACAACTTGCTCTTATCGAGAGAATCCACCACGAACCCTCGAGCCCTCTTTCACCCACGAGACTGAATCTTCTCTTACAACTGATCTCGAGCTTTCTCTCTCCTCTCTTTCCTTTACCCTGGTGATCGCGCTTTCACGGACGCGACGGCGAATCAGCGTGAAATTAATTGCCGCTATCCTCTATAAACCAAGTGCAAGCTCGTCCGAACTTTAGCAACGCTCTCGGGCGGAATGAAAAACCGACGGAAAATTCAACGATGACACGTTCCTCGTATCCTTAAGGTGTCAATCGATTTTAAAGGGTCTCTGAAATTCTAGGGAATTTAGGGATTAATCTTGGTAGAATTGTTATAAGGAATTGTTTTAGCATTTTTCATTAAATAATTTCATATTTTTTTATTAAATAATGAGACGTTTTGTCTTCAAATGATTTTACATTTTTTCGTTGAATTTATTGACATTTTTTTCATTAAATGATTTGATATTTATTCGCTGAATAAATTGATTTTTTTTTCATTATTTTTAATAATACTATTATTAATAAATAATAATTAATATTCACAAACATAATATATTATTTTAATATAAATAATATTATATTTAGTAATACAATTTTTTTCTATTATTATTTTTAATAATACAAAAATTATCAAAGAAATTGTCGCTGAATACTCGTTTTATCTCGATCATCAAAAAATGAAGAGGCATTCGATACAGAATTTTTGACACTGATAAAAATCGAAAAGGCCGTGTGTATGACTTTATTTATATTAGCCTTAACGCCCCACAAAAGTTTTAGTCTGGGAGTGAGAATGGGGGAAGAGGGTGAGATTGAATTTTGATTGTATTCCAACAATGCAAATTTTAACATAACGAATTGATCCTCCTTTACGTTCCTTATTAAGTATGCTTGTACTTTGAGCTTCTCGAGGATGCCTTCCATGAAAGTTTGTGCAAGTATTTCCTGCGTCGAACATTCTCCCTTTTCATCCTCTATCAACGTCCTCTTCGTCGTATCTCAAAGTTAACGGTGACGCCCTATGAACTGTGCGAAGGTACTTTGAGGAAATGCTCATCAGCGGTTTAATTATTACTTTCAAATTGTATTAAATTGAATAATTATTTTTATATAAAATTGAATTTCAGAATTATTTTTTAATAAAATACTAAAATATATAAAAATACTAAAATATATATACTAAGATACTAAAAAATACTGGATGATTATTATTAAATAAAATTAAATTAAATAATGATGTATAAATAAAATTTCGTACACAACTTTGTTAAAATACGTAGAACAAAAATTTAAATGATTTTGATATTTACCCCACGAAAAAAAAATCTCAAAAAACCCCAAATTTTCGGTTGATCACCGTAGCTCTTAAGGGGTGAAAAAAATGAATTTGGCTATTTTTACTTTGACTGCCACTGATTTTCCAAAGTAAAAAATCGGTTTTTGAGTTTTCGTTTGTTTCTAGTTGGAATAAAGCGTCGACGCTGCTAATTACCGCATTCCCGATTAACGGATGTCCGCGTACGTGTATCGGCGAAACCTGGATAAGCCGGGGATTGTCCCGCTCTTAGTGTCCCCGGTACCGGGACAATTGGTCACTCACGATCGCGATAGCTCGATCGGATTAAGGCACTGTGCCCCCGAACGATATACGATAATACCTATCCGACATCCTTATATCGATCTGGTCTAATTAATTTCCACCTCGGACTAACTCCACCACAGGCTTCGGCTGAGACTACGATAGTCAGGTAAGCGGGTTCCAATCGTTCCCTACACCAAAACGCGTTTCCATTCGCGCGCAACTCCGTGTACAAACAAATTGAACTATCCTTGTAAATCACGTGCTAACACGTGTACCTCATGGCTCGAGGAGGCTGAACGAATGAAGTCTATCGAAACGAAGATTTATAACATTGTGACGTCATGCTGCGAAACGTATTCAATTCCAATCAATTCCAAAATAATGAAAACTAGTTTTTTAACATTGATGAGAAAGAAATTTTAATAATTCGATTGGATTTTTATTTACGAAATATTTTTTAATTTTTTTAATTACTTATTTAGAAAATGTTTTTTCATTTATTTAGAGACTTATTTAGGAAATATTTTTTCATTTATTTAGAGACTTATTTAGGAAAGATTTTTTATTTATTTGCGACTTATTTAGGAATTAATTTTTATTTATTTGGAAACGAATTAGGTTTAGAGACAGATAACCGTTCGTTTATCAATATCACTATCAAACGACAAATTCTTGATCTTAGTTTTGAAAAATTACAAATTTAGTTAATTTACTATTTTTATGGAGAGAAAAAAATGCTTATTTACGAGCAATGGTTTTGAGTTTCAAGATTAAAAAAAAATTTGTTTGGGTTTGTTGGGATAGGGAAAAAGAGATTGATTATGGTTTAATTACAAACTACGATTAATTTATACGTCTAAAATTAATAACGTTAATTTATACCTTCACTGATTTAAAATCATTTATCCGAAATCAACATTTTCAAAGAACAACTAATTAAATAAAAATGTATAAACAGAGTCAATTTAATACGATTTGGGTTTATTGTGCCTTAGTATCCAAATTTGAGAACAAAGTAACAAATTGAGCTTTTCTTATCGATTTTATTCTTACAAGAAAAAAAGACAAAGAGAGAAAAAGACAGAAACAGTCTAGTAAAGTTTAGTGAACATCTGAACCAACCATTTAGGAAATCTTGGGTATCTACAATCCCAGTTCTATCGCAATAACAATTTAGAAAGCTCGACGACATTCCACCAATCCTCAGGACCATACATCAGTCCTCATCACAAATTCCTGATGAAATTCGTCCTCAGGTCGATGATACGTCGAAAATACTCGAAGATGGAAATAACACGTTGAGGCTGGTTTTGGAGAGGGCCGGTGTACACGAAACGTACATATAATATTTAATGTGCATATTAATGGTTACGGATGCAAATTGCTGCATTTGCTCTTCTGATCTCCTGGCGGGTTCCATTAGCAACTGAGTAAATTAATGTTGAAAGCCGGCTGGTTCGTCTGAAGATTTGCATTGAGTACACTATGAGGAGACGAAGCCTGTTTCCATGTATGTGTCTGTGTGTTGGGTCGGAGGATGTACCGTCGGTATAAACGGTAGGACGAGGTACGAAGAGAGCAAGGGATATCCCTGTAACATCCACACATAGCTTCAACCCCTTCCAGCAAACTCCACACGGAAACGAGTGTCTAGCCCTTGCTAGGACTTTAGGAAAGCTGGCTCTGGCAAGCTCAGATATCTTGCAACCAATCCCTCCTCTCTTTCTCTTTCTCTCTCTCTCTATCTCATCTACAACCACTTGACCCGGATAGACCTTTAACTAGACGGTAAAGCCAGGTCTGCTATTTTGGTACTACATTGGCGAATGTTATCCGGACTTCGCGACCCATAGTTTTTTTCTTCAATGAAACTTTCAATTTTGTACAACAATGATTAGCGACTATTGATTATTTGGCTTTTAACGAGTAGCTTTGTGTTACCTCATTTTAGTGAGTTTTTATCCTAGTTTTTTTTATAGTGACGATGACATTTCGTAATTCCAAATGAAACGAAATGAATTTCGTAATGATGAAATGAAAGCTTTTATGATTTTACATCTCATTGATACTACAAATGAAGAATCTTGGTTAAATCGAAATTCAGTTAATATGTATATCTCCACGACTCATGGTAATTTTGAGTTACCTCATTTTAGTGAGTTTTTATCCTCATTTTTTGATAGCGATAACGATGAAATTTCGTAATTCGAAATAAAACGAAATGAATTTCGTAATGTATCGATTACTTGGCTTTAAACGAGTAACTTTGAGTTACCTTATTTTAGTGAGTTTTTATTCTCATTTTTTGATAGTGATAACGATGACATTTTGTAATTCCAAATAAAACGAAATGAATTTCGTAATGTAATGACAGCTGTTCTGATTTTACATTTCATTGATACTACAAATGAAGAATCTTGGTTAAATCGAAATTCAGTTAATACGTATATCTACACGACTCATCAAGCTTCAACTTTTTTTTTTTCATTTCGTATTTCAATACGCGTAAGAACTATTCTTTTAGAATTCTTTGATCTTTCTACCCTGTCAGGGCAAACAACGAGACGACCGTAGAACCGATTTGTTTCCCCGTTGGAAATACCGACGACTGACATCGGAGTGAATATCACAAGCGAAATATACCGGGGGAGGAATAAAGAGATGGAAAAGTAAGAAATCGAGGGAGAAGCTGAGAAAAAAAAATGTGGTGAATGTGAAAGTTTCACAGTGAAATACGAGGGAAACAGTAAGACTGAAAAAGAAAGGGGGAGAGAAAGGGAGAGAGAGAGAGGGGAAGAGGAAGATCAAGAGAGAGAGGGAGATCGAGAGAGAGAGAGGGAGATCGAGAGAGAGAGAGAGGGAGATCGAGAGAGAGAGAGAGGGAGATCGAGAGAAAGAGAGAGGAAAAAATAAAAGGAGAGAAAAAGAGAGAGAGGAAAAAAGAAAAGGAGAGAAAAAGAGAGAGAGGAAAAAA
>JAPYZJ010001531.1:0-29723 GCA_030522765.1 Ophioninae sp. B BG-2022a | reverse complement strand
TTCTTCGTAATCCCCTTGAACAAACCTCAGTTCAACGAATTACTTGATATAACGAATATTTTCTTGTTCCCCTCCGATTTGTTAAATCGAGGTTGCACTATATTATATTATATTATATTATATTATATTATATTATATTATATTATATTATATTATATTATATTATATTATATTATATTATATATTACATTATATATTACATTATATATTACATATATTTATAGATATATATTTACACATGTAAGTAAGTGTAAGTGTTTATTGGCATTACAGCAGAGGAGGAGCGGAGAGCTCGATACGAGCAATGCGGAACGCGCGCATCAGTTTCTTTAGGATAAGAAATTCTCTTGACCCTTGGGCAACCCGAACCCGTTAACATTTTTATTTTATTCGTCGCGGTTTCTCCGCTGTACGGATACACATTTTGCAATTCCATATTCGATGAGACTTCCGTGAGGACCGCGGAGCATTTACTTTTAACAGGAACATTTAATAACTTCTCGGAGCAATATGAAAAGTGTACCGTTATCTGGTAATGATGATTAAGTAAAGATGCTCGCTTTCGCACGGAACATTGATAGGGATTCTATCGATAAATTCGATTCTAGAGAAAAATGCTTGGGTCGATCATCGAGATTTTTGGAATATTCGAGATTTTTTTTTTTTAATTTTTTTCGAAATGGTATTAGCCCCCAACGATTTGGGTTAGGCTTCGTTAATTAAATTATGTAATTACGATGGAAGTACAATGTAATTTAATTAAAGCTAGTTAATTAAATTACAGTGGTAAAAATTATTCAACAAAAATTTCGAAAAACAAACTTAAAGCAGGGTTTCTTTTTGGGTATTCGAAAAAAGTGATTTAAAAAATTTGAAGTAGCTTTTAAGCGTTTGAAAAGAAGTCTATTTAAAAAATTGAAACGACCCTTTGGGCGCGCGAAAAAAAGCTTATTTAAGAATAAAGAATAGCCTATTTCGAGCTCCAAAAATAAAACCCTGCTTTAATTATCAACTAAATTTAAGAAGTAAAATTAATTCAATAAACATTTTGCAAAACATAATTAAAGCAGGGTTTTTTTTTCGGTTCTGGAAAAAAGTTTTTTCAATTTAAAGTAGTTTTAGGGTGTTCGAAGAAAAGCTATTTTTTAAATAAAAAATACCCTCTTTTTTCGAATACTCAAAGTAAAACCCTGCTTTACATTTGTTTTTCGACATTTTTGTTGAACAATTTTTCAAAAACTATTGAAAAATGTTCCATGCTGTAAGATATTACTTAAAATTATTTATGCAGCATTTATAATTAATGTCGATAACAGAATAATAATGACGACACCAGGAAGAATGGAAGCCTAACAGCTCGTTCCCTTTTTTTTATTGTTTTTCGAGTGGCATGCACGAGTCAACGTTTCGCAAGGACCGCCGTACGGGTGCGCTTTCGCGATCCATAAGTAATTACGTTTCCACGTGTGTGACGAACTCGTGGGCGCTCTAGCATACGACGTTAAGTATAATAAAGGGATCCCCATTAGGACGAAGCGTGCTACGATACCGCAACATACGTTGCCACTTGGAAACTCACTGACTGTGGCAATTTACGCGACAGTCTTCGAGCTCGGAATCTCTTCACGCCATTTTTCACAAAAAAAAAAAAAAAATAACAAAGAATAATTAAATTCCAAATAATTAGGCCGCGTATGATTCATCGTGAAATTGTATTATTCTAAATATGTTTTGACACAGAAAGTCGCCAGCTGAGAAATTAATAAGATATCTATAGCTGCTTCCGATTTTTATGGCTCGCGCCCCGTCAAAAAATCGATGTTTTTCATTGCTTTTCTTGGATTCTCATATTTTTCGGAAAAAGTATCATTTTTTTAGGTCCATTCGAAAAAATGGGATATTTAATAATTGATATATTGATAAATATATTAATTCTTTTTGTATAGATATATCAAAATATATTGGCATAGCCATTGTTTTTTTTAATTAATATTTTAAAATATATTAATATATCCATTCTTTGGAATGGATGTATCAAAATATAACCAAAAATTTTCAAAATGTAACAAAAAAAAAACATCGATGTTTATTGTTAATATTTCCAAACTATCGAAATTCCAAAATATCGATATTTAATTTTGAGTTATCGTAACGAAGTATTTTAAAAAAGTAATCGCGCGAAAAACCGCGTGCCAAGTTTAAAACAAACGCTCACGAGTGTCCCAATTTTAAAGTTGGATATTCGAAATATTCAGAGTTGAATATTTTTGAATATTTTCGAAGGTAATATATAATAAGATGTATCGAAAATTCGAAATTGTTCGATTTCGAATTCGATTTCGATAAATCGAAATTATTCGATTTCGAATTCGATTTCGATAAATCGAAATTATTCGATTTCGAATTCGATTTCGATAAATCGAAATTATTCGATTTCGATCAATCGAAATCGAAATTCTATAAATCACGAGAAATCGATTTTTTGAAAAACTCGAACTATGCGTAACCCCTTAAATATTCGTATGAAACGGACACGCACTGATAATCCATTGAATAATTCATACGAATGAATAATAGAAGCCGATAATAGGCCCGAGTTGTAAAGTGAGTGATTATCGGCGACGCGAGTACCTTCAAGTATAATCACTCTTCGCGAACGCGAGGTGATAAAAAAACGTGGTGACCAGCGTTCCTCGGTCGAGATTTCCAGGCCTTAAGACGCGAAAGATCGTCACTAGGAAAGTCGTTCGTCACTCCACGTGAAATTTCGCGTTCTTCCACGCCATCACGTTTTTGTCGTCACGTCAAGTTACCTGTAGGATACGTGTCGTCAGGCCTCGCCTCTCGCAATTACGCACAAAAGCCAACTTGAAAAAGGAAAAACGACTGGTGACCCAATTAAACGGAAAATGGATCATCCAAGTGTTAACATCCGGGAAACGTATCAGACAACCGTTTGAAACGCGAAACTTCGTTTTGCGGTTCTTGAATCTCTCATTGTTGAAACTTCACGTGTTACGATCCTGATTTCACATTAGCATACTACCTACACTCTAGATGGAAACCCGGAACGAGAATTCCTCCGCGAAGCTACCAACGCGAAACTCGCGGTTTCTTTTTTTTTCATTTTTCTCCTCTTCGTCCTCTTTTCTACTCTCGACTAATCGCGGAGCAAATAAGCACGGGCTTTTTAAAACGCAATCGTTAGGAACGACGGCTCAATTCCAACAACCGGGACACTCAATTTCCACGAGGTTTTAACCCGAGTCATTTTCGAAAATATTTTTCCTAAAGAAATTTCATTTCTTTTTTTTTATTTCTTCAGATCTATTATTTCGCGTAATATATTTTTTTTTTTTCATTTTTGAATTCTAGATTATCACAATAAAGATTTGTATAATTATTGTTTTTTTAAATTACGATTACAGTGAAAAAGAAATGGAGAAATTAAAGAATAATTATTTTCGTTGCGTCGCGACGTTGCGAACTTCAACCTCGTTGGATACGGTTCGATTAGCGGAAACCAAATTTCAAATTCCTAATTCGAAATTTGGCGTACACCTGTTTTTTTTTTCAATTATGAGATATCCTACAAAAGGTTTTTTGCTGAGGCAGTATACTTTTCGAAATATCGAATTTAAAATGTTGTTTAAACGAACCCAAACGATCCTAAATAAAGTCAGACAAACCCAAACAAGTTCCCAAGTTTTTTTTTCAAACATGAGAAAACCATGCGATTAAACGATAAACTTTAAAATTTGACACCTCGATAACCATCGCTAATTGCCAAAAATTCTTTCGTTTGTTCTCTTAGAATATCAAGAGAAAACTTTGCGCACAGTTTCGTTTTAAACTCATTATCAGAGAAACGTTTTTATTGGAATCTTACTCAAACACTTACAAAAATGAATATCTCGAAAACAAAGGCGTGTTGGTTAAAATCCATTTAAAGTATACCTTGCACCATTAAAATGAAGCTGTATGTCAAATTTTGGGTCGAAATTTTGGGTTTAAGTTGGATTTTAGGTTATATCCGAGAATGCTGATTAAAATCCTGTAAAATTTACTCGAATATTAAGTGATAATGGACACCAAGCGATTTTTGAAAATCATCGCAGTAGCCTAAATCTTTGATGAAACTGGCACCAACCTACCACACATTTGACCCCATCACACGATCGATCAACAAAATAACCTTTCTTTCAAACCACTTCCAAAAACTTTCTTTTTTTTTGTTTCGACAACGCTCTGTTTCTTTATCAACTTTCCATTTTGATAATTGTCCAATATTTTAATTTTTCTTTATACAGAATCATAAAAAAAATCATCAAAAAAATTTTTGATGATTTTGCGGGTCGATTTAGCTGAAGTTGTCCATATGGGGGATGGTCTATTGGGTGAAACAATAGCTATTATTCTATCAGAAATTCTCTCCGGAAATGTTCACGAATCGGTGAGTTTGTTTGGGTTTGTTTGGGTTCAAGCTGAAGATGTCCATATGGGGGATGATTTATGGGGTGAAACAATAGCTATTCTATTAGAAATTCTCTCTAAAGATGTTTACGAATCTGGAGTCCATTACGTCGAGTGAAAAGTTTTGAGAAATCTTTCTTGTCGATCTATTAATAATCGTGCTTCGTCTCGTTTGCAAATATCTGCATATACGAATGTACAGGAACACACGAGCGTTTCACTCCACGCTCCTAAAAGTTGATGCTTCGAATAATTTTGTCACGCTTCCACGAGCGTTTCTTGAACGTCTGGTACCGTCGTATACGAAGTACGTTTAAAAAAGTAAGGTGACTTTTCAAATTTCTACGTACATTCGACTTTTACCGACGTTTTTTCTTCTCAATTGTTATTTTTATCTTTGGTCATTAACGATAATGATATAATTTTTCATTGCAAAATCGAAAAAACGTATTCAACTTTTTTTTAACAATTTTATCATAATACAAAAAAGCTCGGTTGTCTCAGCGAAAATTGTGGATTTTAGGAAGAATTTTTTTTTTGTTTTTGCTTCAGGGGTTGTTTCGAAGAAAAAAATAAAATACAACCTTCAGCTTCTCATGTTCGAAGATCCGTCACTGTTAATAATAATTGGTTCTATCCTTGATATATTTCAATTAAATTTGGTACACTATTTTTTTTTACTTTCCATATAAACAAATTACACGATTTTTCAATCGTATTATTTATTCTTCCAAAATGAAGTTTTTCGAACGATTTTTGTCTCTAGTGCTACGACACGTTACCTCTTTAACGTTTAATCAGAATTTAATTTAATTATAAGATACAAGTCCAATTTGTATAATTATACAGAAACGATATTAATTAATTAGTTGTTCAGAAATGTCCCGAGAGTCAATGAGGCAAATTTTGAATTTACTTTACAATTCCATAGATTAATAATTTCTTGATAATGTCATGTTAAATTGTTGAATCAATAATAATTTCTCAGAATTATTAATTGAGTATCCGCGTAATTATATAAAAGTAGAATTAATAATTTCTGGTGCAGGATCGTCCCAATAATCAATAAAACGAATTCTTAATTAACTGCGTTAATAAAGAGGTCGTATCTCCCTTCGTTATTTCGTACGTATCGCTGCCGATTATTTTTGCGGAAAGGCAACGACACGTTTGGAGCAATCTCGATTTTCTAATGGTCCATGGAAAACACCACCGTTTAAGATATCATAATAACTGGTGTTGAGCACAGATGGGTAATAAAGTGTACAGTATAAGGAAGCGTTGCGGAAGATCACGAGGCAACTTGTATACGCGTTAATATTCTAAGGTATGTGTGTAAAGCGTGCAATAGTCCAGGAGTGCAAAACCAACCTCGCTATATATTTTATGGATAAATATGAGCGCTCGCGTTTGACCTGTTAGCCTGATTTTCGTATCGCAATATTGGGAATAAGAATAACGTGTGGGAGAAGAAGAAGAAGAAGAGGAAGAAGAAGAAATAGAAGGAAATAAAAATAGTGAAAAAAAAGAGAGACGAAGAGAGAGATGATGATGATGATGATGATGATGATGATATAATTTATTATGCCCTAGTCACGGACTTCCGGGAAAAAAAGAGGTAAAAAAAAAATATAAAAACTTAAAACATAACTTAAAGTAATATAAACAAAGAAAATAATAATAATTATAATAACCAAAACTAATAATAATAATAATAATAACAGTAATAATAATAATTTAAAAAGTATACATAGTAGCGAGAGTAGAGAGTAGTAGAGATTGATTTATTGATTGATAGAATTTAATATGCCCTAGTAATAACTAATCGGGCAAAAAATGAATGCACAAAAAAAATCGGTTACAATATATGGAGCTTAACTAGACTTAAGAACTAAAATTCAAATTAAACTCAGGGATAGGAAGAACCAAAAAAACAAAAAAAAACATGGGTCAATAATGTGAAGAATAATCATAATAATTAATAGAGAGAGAGAGAGAGAAGCACTATTTCTCGATGCTTCTCATATAAAATCCCTACAAATTTCTTTAAACTCATCCATCTTTGTAGCCTCATATGTGTATACAAAAGTACACACAATTATACGAGGTTTGTTTAAAAAGTAAAGTGACTTTTGATTTTTCTCGAAAAACATATTCGTTTATTCATCAATATCTTTTTCGTCCCTTCCGAAGTAATGCTTCTTAGATCAAATAGACTTGTACCAGCGCTCTTTCCAACCCTTGTCGCAGCATTTTCCAATCCTTTTTTAAGCATTTTGCGCTGTTTATTTCCTTAAGGGCATTACGAAGATTACCACGTGACACACGAGTGCGAAAGAGATCGTCGAAACGTTTTAAACCGCGATTTCTCAAGAGTGAAACGTTTTCATCCAAAATGGCGACTGGGGGTCCCTGGGTGCCATCGTCCTGAATGCACACAACAAATTTCGTACGGATCGATTCAGCCGTTTCAGAGAAAAACGGTTTCAAAATTTTGAAGTGGACGGAGTCGTGATCTCGATTTTGTCGTTGCGATTTCTCAAGGATAAAACATTTTTTATCAAAAATGACGAGTAATTTTATTCCGTTCGAAAAAATGCAATGTTTGACATTGAAAGGAAATTTGTTTGGGTTTGTTTGGCTCATCATACAACAAAACAAACCCAAACAAACCCAAACAAAAAATATCGTTCACCTAGAAATATTGAAAAATTAAACTTAAATGAAACGTATGCTGTCTTTTGTTGTTCATTATATTTGTTCCATTGATTCTTTGATGCGATAAGAGAGGGAGAGTAAATAGCGATTGAAAATAACCGATTTTCTTGGGCGATCGTGCAACTGTCCGCGGCTCGTTCAGGGACATTTACCTATACGAGCGTATCCGTCTATATGTACATCTCAGGCGTACGCGGTTTCCATCACGTTGGATTAGCATATAATATTTTATCAATGTACTTACCGCCCGTAGAATCGTTAATAATACACTCTCGGTAAGCTTTATCCTTTCGGCGGGCTCCACGGTGTATATTACTCGGTCGGTGGTGTGTCCTTCGAACGACCAATCAGCCGAGCCTACACCAGTCGTGTACATATGCAGGTCGTTCTGGCCTAACTACATTTCAGTGGAAAAAATCAAATCCATTATCCCGAGCAGAAATCGATCCCGGAGACCCCAAGTTCGAATTCATCCCTATAGGGATTTGATAGGGATATCGCGATTATAGAGTTCTCATTTAACATTTTTTTCACGGATTATTGTTTCAGGACCACTGAAACTATTAAATACTTGTTAATAATTGTAAAATATTGTTGGAAATAATTGTAGAAAAATGAAACATTAATTAACAAACCCAAACAAACCATTAAATACTTCTTAATAATTATTAAATTTTGTTGGAAATAATTGTAGACAAATAAAACATTCATTAATAAACCCAAACAAACCCAAACAAACCATTAAATACTTGTTAATTGTAAAATATTGTTGGAAATAATTGTAGAAAAATGAAACATTAATTAACAAAACCCAAACAAACCCAAATAAACCATTAAATACTTGTTAATAATTGTAAAATATTGTTGTAAATAATTGTAGAAAAATGAAACATTTATTAACAAACCCAAACAAACCCAAACAAACCATTAAATACTAGTTAATAATTGTAAAATATTGTTGGAAATAATTGTAGAAAAATGAAACATTAAGAATAATGCAAACTGAATTTTTTTTTTCGGTGTAGGATTTGTACATAAGAATCCAATAGTTTCGTATGCGAACCCAATGCGATGTCCCCATAGGATCCCAATCAGGGATTGGGATGGAATATAAGAATCCAATTGGATCTCTATCAAAATTTTTGCACGGGAATTGACTTCCAAATGTAAAGCGTTCTGCTGGACTCCATATTGGATGATAGATACAATGCAAATTTACCCTTTTCATTATTTTATAACAAACTCTCAAAATGCTGCAACCGACTTGAAAAGGATTATTCAAAAAAAGGAAGGGGTAAAAGGAGGAAGAAGGAACATCAAAAAATCGCTTGCAGATTTGTTTAATCGTGTGTTTGAAAAACTTGGGTTTCAATTGTGGTGAAAAAAGTACAAAAATCACAAATGTGAAAAATCTTGATTTTAGTTTATTTGAATTTTTGAAAAAACGTAAAATATCTGAAACTGATAATATTCACCGAGACTTGATCAAGCTTCGCTTAAGCTTATTGTTTTAACTGAAGCGGTATTATTATTGTTGAATATTAATGATGAAAAATGCAGAGAAGAAAAAAAAGTGACATGACAGTGCTTTTCGCGATGTAGAATATATTAATTATTTATACAAGAAGTATCAACGATACATTTATTTCTTCAGAGAACATTTGTATTCAGACTAAATAACCATAATATACATAAAGGCCTACGATAAAAATGACAATTATATAATTCACATATTTCAAAAATTCATTCGTATAATTCAAATGTGACTCGTGCATTTTTAAAAAAAAAAAAAAATTTTTTTTTTAAACAGAAAATCTGTCAAATGTATGTTTCTTTACGAAAAATATTGAGTGTTTACTTGTAACTAACATAAATACAGTTAATTTTTTAATTTTCCGATTTATGTCGGTTACGAATCTCGTGGTACATTTATCATACAGTCTGGACAGATGATATGTGATATAACGAGAATTTTTCATGTCTTCGACCTAACCAGGGTACAGAGAGGGGTGACCACAATCACACTATCGTACACTGATATGATGTATTTTATGGGCTTTGCGTGGAGAGAGAGGGGGGGGGGCAGGAGAGGAGGGAGAACGAGAGGAGGGGAGGGAGAGAGCAAGACATGAATATAAGTAGGCGGATAATTGCATTTATATGGCATACGCGAGAACCCATAGACGAAGTAGCACGAAAAGTTAATCATGCGTTTCTCATTATTTTTATGCTTCGCTAATTCATCGGGTTTTCGAACATGCCATGCGATCTATGAACCTGTATTTGGTCGTATATAGACGTCGTACACATCTAGGCACGAATTACGTCACGCGTATGCCCGAGCAGTAGACGTACTAAATTCAATCCCAATGATGTTTTTACCAAGGATTAAACTCGGATGTGGGTAGATACGTTTAAATGGAAACAAAAAAACTTGAAATACCTGTATCGTAGCAGTTGTTGAATTAGCAGGTTGAAAAATCGTTTTCAAAAAAATTCACGATAAACCGTATGATGCGTTTTGAAAAAATATATTTCATGTATTGATATATATATAAAAAGTAATTTTTTTGTAAATAATTATCGAGACAAATGGCGATTTAAAAACGTATCAATTTAAGTGGCAAATGAGAATTTAAAAACGTGTCAATTTGAATGGCAAATCGGGTTTTAAAAAAATCAGCAATTTTTTATACAAGTTTTGTACATTTTGTGTAAATACATTTCGGAAAATTGACAATGAGGACGTCGATATCATTAATAACATAAAGAAATTTTTGACTTTATTCCAGATGGGAGTAATAAATGTCACCGGACAGGAAAAAATTGAAAAACGGAGATAGAGCGAGTGGGAGGAAGGAGGAGGAGGGGGAGAGGAATAAGAGAAACTCGTTTGTCCTCTGTCTCTTCAACACTAGAGAAGTTAAATTAACGGGATAATGAATACCACGTTCGTAATATTCCCGACAGCTGACGACAACATTTTCGGTGCGCTTGTACTTCGACTTGTCTCCTCCATGTTGCTGCGCCTAACGAAAATATGGGAGGGATATTTTTTAATAATCTTAAGGGGTTTGGGATTTTGGGAGAATTTTGACAAAACGCTCCTTGCTTGAAGCAACTCAAATTTCTCTTCACACCCTCTCCCCCTCGTCCCCAGACCAGATGATGATGATGATGATGATGATGATGATAAGATGTATTATGCCCTAGTAATACTATCGGGCAAAAAAAATACATGACAATTTGAACATGAAACTTAAACCGAACGTAACATAATAATGAATAAAAAAAAAAAAGATACAATAGTAATGATAACGCGATAACAAAAAAGTAAAGACCAAAAATGATAATAATAGCACTAATAATAATAATACCGATACAGTAAAAATAATCATGATAATAGTAATAATAATAATGCTTACAGAAAATAAGAAAAACAAAAAGGGAAAATAAAAATTAAAAGAAAGATGAAATAAAGTAAAGATGAAATAAAATAAACTAGTAATACAACGAAATAACGCAGTCCTAAATCTCCGAGAATACTCAGAGTGATATAGTTTCCCATGAATTTCCTAAACGACTTTTCAAAACTTAATGAAATTTGACCAGAAAATTTCAAATCGATAGACGAATGGCTGTGTTCTCACGAAATTTCTCAAATCGAAAAAAAAATTACAGATTGTATTACCACGCGAGAATGGAAATCCTGTCGAATAAAAAGTTTGATTAATATCACGACTTTCAGGGGAGAAAAGTCGGGGTTGGTTAGAAAACACGAACTTCGATTGACCTCTCAAAATTCCAAAACTACAAATTTCCAAAAAGTCATGCCAGCAAAAACACGAAATTTGTTTGTGTTTGTTTGGGTTCGTTAGTTTGATTAAAAACTCTTGGTTTTAAACAAACCCAGTCCTATCGTTGATAGAAATTGGCAGCCATTTTTGAATCTATGAAAAATTCTAATTTTAGTGAAGCTGACCACACATTTTCCCATGGGGGTCTTGGGTCCACGACATCGCTGTTTGTTTTTAAGTTTCTTTGGATTAACGGTACATCGCTCTGCTAGGAGCTAGCAATAAATAAATGGAATTGCACCGATCGTTTCAGCATCACGACCGAAGAATTGCAGCACTGGACCATTATATAGAGCGTGCAGAGTCGAGAGGACGAACTGTCCGGCGAAAGCTTTATGCACGTCCGTAAAAAAATAGGACCTCGAGATACCAGCGCATCCTGGTGCTTTGTGAGGTTATTGAATGCGAATCCCACTCCCATTGTGTTCCTTTAGCGATACCGAGAAGCGGTTTGACATATCCGCTAAATTCGTGCGTGAGTTTTGAAAAAAGTGAAAAACGTTAGAGAGCACAAATAAGTCATGAAAAAAAAGCGTAAGAATGCATAAAAATGAGTAAAAAACGGTTATGAGAATCTGTCTTGCAAAAGCGTGTACGGCTGCTTTTTTCTTCGGTAAATCATTAAGGCGTTCCTCTAGTTTTTCGGCTGTTTTTTTTTACGGCTTTTTCAATAATTTTTTACGAGCAAACCATCGAAATAATCAATCTCATTGTTTTTGCATTATCTTTATTAACATTTAAATAAGCTTTACAAATTTTTTCAAGTCAAAATATATAATAGAAAAAAAGTTATAGTGGTCAACAGGAAGACATCAAGTAAAATAGGTGCTTGACGCTGACCAAGATTGCGGCTGTTCTGCTTATCTGAAATCAAAAAACCAAACGGCATTTTAATCTTCATATTTAAGACTAGCTATTGAACTAGAGTGAATTCTAAATTACAAAAATTGACTTTTTTAGACACTTTTGAAAGATTCGAATGCGAGCAACTTGGGGGACCGAAAACCCTCAGTTGTCCGTGCATACGGACGAAAGTTTATTTCGTAAAAAAAAAAAAAATAAAATGAATCGTCGTATGAAGATAGCATATTGTGTTATCTCTCTATGATGATTTTACAAGTTATCGTCAACCGAACTAATGAAATATTTTTAACTTTTACAGCAATTATTAACATTTCATTTCACAGCTGTGCCTGCAGAAATAAATAGTCCATCCACCTGATAAAGTACTAATTCTAATCTATCATGTAAAAAGTAGACCATGGTGCACTATTCCTGATGTTACAAAAGAAGATCTACGTTTTTTTGTTGCTCCCAGCATCCGCCCTGTTTTCTCATTGGAGCGTGACCAATAACTAATTAGCCATGCTAGTGTATGTATCGGACAAGTAATAATTGAATATTTTCTTGTCCAGACTTGTAAACTTTATGCAGCCTGGGATAATAAAGTTGCCTGGGGTTAAGCTGTATCTGCACCGTTCGAATGATCGGCTCCAGGCAACGCTGCTAAAACGGAGGGTGGCCTACGGAGCATTGATACAAACGTAAACAGCTTGCACATCGTTTGCATTCTCCATTGATCCCAGGTGGTGCATTCTTAATTTGTTTTTCAATAAATCATTAGAGCAAGTCAGACTTACAATTTTTCTTCATCGATTTCTCAACTCATCAATTATGAAGTTGGGTTACTGTAAACGTGAACACGAAAACAAATTATGAGTTTTTTTTTCATACCACGTCGACACAAAACATTCGATCAAACCAAAAGGATAAATTTCATCAAAAAATCTCATTTCTCTTCGTCCAGCTCAGACGATTAGTAAAAATCAAAATGAAAAATCAAAATGAAAAATCGTCTTCGAATGCCTCACGTTTACGAGTCCCTCACCGGATTTTTTTGTAACGTTCCTAGCAATTAACATATTTCAATAACATTTGATACACAATTGTTTTCACGCCAATAAAAATAATTGCCAAACGCCATCAACAACCTTGCTTACATTTTCAAAACTAATTTTGGTAAATATTCCGAAGTGCAACTCCTGGTAAAAAGAGGCTGTACATTTTTTGATCAATTCTTTATGATTATACAACCTTATATTAAGTAATAATTTTATAGCGCATCATGTTTGTAATGCTTTGACATTTTTTACTTTTCGATTCTCACAGGATTTACACTTCGGAATATTACCCCTAATTTAGAAAAAAGGCTGATATCAGGATGATCACACGAGTCTCTCTCCTCAACGTCCTCATCAATTGACCAACCATTTTTATTTCCCTAACGAAGGATCCATTTGGTTCATAGATCGTTTCATCTAAATCGTCACACTTATAGATATATATCCACGTGTATGGGCAATCGTTTATCCGGCAAGGAAAGAAGATGAACGTGTACAGTAAGTTCCAATGGGGCGTCGCGAAGCACCTGCACGCTTCGAGATGTGGCTAATACGTTTTAAAGGTTTGTTTCGGTTTGATGCATCAAGAGGCGTCGCTCTCTACCTCTGGCTTTTTCTCTCTACCGAGTGAGCCAGCAACCGTGAAGATCCCTATCTATAATCTGCGTGGCACGAACTCATCCAGATGCAACTAATCTACAATGGGTTATCGCGGGAGACAGCATCCAGCTCTTTATCTTCGTTCCTCTCTCTTTCACTCCATCCAATATTTTTTTTGTCCACTCTCTTTTCTTTTTGGCCAAAGCTTTAACGTTAGTACGGATATGGAGTTAACGGGTCACGTCTACGAAGAGAAAGAGATTGCAAAAGAAAAAGAAATCTTAACAATCATCAAGCGAGAAGTGAGAGAAGCGAGATATAGAAAGAAGACTGATTTATAAATAGATGACGAACGAAGGTATATCGTAGGACCCTGATATTGGCGATCATCACTTTTCTCTATCGGGCTCTCATCAAATTTCCATCATTTTCTACGTCCTCCCTCATCGTGGTCTCTTGATAGATCGGTAGATTCGATGTCGATCTTTAATGACAGCATTAATGGAATATCATCGGGATAGAACAACGTCCAAGTTCCAACGATCAATTCATGTATCGTTCTTCTCAGGTACATAATCATTGCGCCCAATAGCCATTTGACGACATTGACAGAGAACCTCACCAGGATTTCATCGTAGGAGAGATAATATTTAATACGAGTTCGTACGAGTCTGTATTAGAGTTTATCAAACGGCCTGCACAGACTTCCGGCTAATTGGCGAACGAAGAGGGCAAAAGTGCAGAGTAAGCCTAGCCCATGTTACCCATAGAGAATCATCGCTTTCTATTCCTTCGTCATATAGAGGGCGCACCCGCAAACGAGAATGCGAACGCTCGACGAGGCTACGATTTTTTGCTCATCGCCATAAAGATATTCCAACGCTAGTGTCGAAAGGAATATTCTTCTTTTTCTTCATTGCCTTTATTTCTTTTTCTCTCCCTATCTCTCTCTCTCTCTCTCTCTCTTTCTTTGTTTTATTATTTTCTTCGTGCTTTCCTCGGCAAACCATTGAAGCAAAACTGCGGCGCGTCTTTGTTCACCGCACTAGGAAGCGATCCTTCCCAATGTTCCAGATAACGAGGACTATCTCGTCGTCGAACTATATCGGTGTGCTTGAGGGAAAAAAAATTTATTGCTCGTTTCTGTATGTACATCTGTTCGACCATCTTTCTCCGGATGTTGGGTGTTGAAGGAACGATTTTTTTTTTTTTTGGATTAACAAAATAAATACTGAAAACAAGATTTTTGTTATTTAAATGTACGTAGCCCGAGAAGTTTGATGGATCAACTTGTTTTTTTTTTGAAGAACCACGTTGTTTTTGGATGAATCTTCTCGTTTTTGGATGAATCTTCTCGTTTTTTGGAGATCTACATTGTTTTTGGAAGAATTTCCTGGTTTTTTGAAGAATCTCCTTGTTTTTTGCAGAATCGCCTTGTTTCTTGAAAAATCGCCTTGTTCCTTGAAGAATCACATTATTTTTTGACATTGACATTTTATTTTTGACATTGACATGTTATTTTTTATATTTTTTGACATTTAACATTGTTTTTTGAAGAATCACATTTTTCGACATTGACATTTTATTTTTGACATTGACATCTTATTTTTCATATTTTTTGACATTCAACATTGTTTTTTGAAGAATCACATTATTTCTTGACATTGACATTTTATTTTTGACATTGACATCTTATTTTTTATATTTTTTGACATTTAACATTGTTTTTTGAAGAATCACATTATTTTTTGACATTGACATCTTATTTTTTATGTTATTTTTCGATATTTAACATTTTTTTTTTGAAGAATCACATTATTTTTTAAAGAATCACATTATTTTTTGAAGAATCACATTATTTTTTGACATTAACATCTTATTTTTTATATTTTTTGACATTTAACATGGTTTGTTGGAGAATCATATTATTTTTTGACATTGACATTTTATTTTTGACATTGACATCTTATTTTTTATATTTTTTGACATTTAACATTGTTTTTTGAAGAATCACAATATTTTTTGACAATAACATTGTTTTTTGAAGAATCACAATATTTTTTGACATTTAACATTGTTTTTTGAAGAATCACAATATTTTTTGACATTTAACATTGTTTTTTGAAGAATCACATTATTTTTTAAAGAAACATGATAATTCCGGATTGTCTACCTTATTTTACAAGTACAGAAACGTTTAAGCTCCTAAATGATAAAATAGATACATCCGAGGACTGAATACAACCACTGAACAGTGCACGAACGATAAAGAAAGATTATCAATAAAGTTGCACTGCCAACTGAAAGCGGAAGAGGGACACACAAAGAAATACACGACGTACACACCTCGGACGATATATCGAGCACGAATTGGCACGAACAATCGCGGCCTCTCACAGCAAGTTCGGAAAAAAATTCGAACGAGACAATATCGGGATTCAGAGATCGTGCACGGTCACACTCGCTAATTCGTTCTGCGCGAGAGCTCCACATAGGAAGAATCATAAGAAGACAAAACAATTGTGCACGTCTCGTTGACGTAGAAACCAAATACGTTGATCGTATCAACGATTATCAGAATCAGAATGACTATTGGTGACTTCTTTTATCAAGATAGAAAAAAATGTTGAACTTTTTTTATTAGCTTACGATATTAGTGAATGGAGATTTTTCAAAATCTCCGGAATTCTGAAATATTAAAAAATTTATAATTCTTGATGAAATATTGAATTATTTTAAATTTATTTTCGAATTATTATCGAATTCGAGAAAAGAAAAAAAATTTTGAGAAAAAGAAAGAAAATTTTAAAGCTATGCAATTATTTCAAAAACTCAATTTTTCAGTAATCCTCTGTACTACTCTAACTGCACTAACGCAAAGGAATTTTTTCCTCGTTCTAGATGTTCATCCACGAGAGTTCTGGTTACTCTAAAAAAAAAAAAAAACAATCCAGCCAACGTATCTCCCATTTTGCATTTTATTTTCGAGCGACTCCGTTGTTATTTTGTATTTTTATGCCATTTTTCTTCATACACGTCAACAAATACAGAATAAGCCCTTGAAACAACTTTTTGATTGATTTTTTAGAATTCAAAAAAATTCGAAAAAAAGTGTTTTTTTTTCACGATAAGCCACGTAGATGTGACCTTGAACGTAAGATATTCAATGTTCTCGAGTTAACTCGTAATTGCTAGTGCGGTCGATCAGCACCTGACGTCAGTACGACTGCGAGGCAATTTTTTTTTTCCTACTGTCTTCACATTTCAATTCGTTCGATTGTTGAACCGCGTTTACCGAGTCGGAATTTCGCGAATACGAAAAAAAAAATTTTGAAAAAAATTTTGAAAAAAATTTTGAAAAACATGACATACATAACGAAAAAAAAAAAAAAATAAATAAAAAGGTAGAATCGAGGAGCAGAGTATGAGGCCTGTGTCATTATTAGTGGCGCCATCTAGCAACGAGCATAAGAATAAGTATACGATTGAGTAAATACGAAATGATACGGTATGCAGATCTTCAAGGCTATCGGGGAGGAAGAACGGGCGTTCTGGTGAACCTCGCGAACCGAAACGAGAATGTAACGAGAGATAGAACTGTACATTTTTTTTTGCGGTAGGTCTGGGAAATTGGAAAGTGATCGTATAGTACACCATCTAATGGGTCAACCACCTGTCAGTGAGTCGTGTGTGTTTATATCCGTGCTCGTGTCTACAGACTGGCCTATGACCCTTTCTTTTTCGGTCTTTAAGGGGTTACGCTACTGTGACGACGAGAAAATGAAAGTTACTTCAAGAATATTGATCCTTACGAAATAAGTATAATTGAAAGATCATTGAAACGTTTGTATACTCTTTATTTATATAAATATTACTATACTACTATTTGTTTACTTGATTTTGGCCATATTCAGTTAATTTCGAAGAAAAGAGATTTTTATTAATTATTGTTTAATAATTCATTTATAATTTGATCATAATGATACATTAACTTAATTTATCTTTTAATCATTTATTTATATTTTGATATAATTAAATAATTATTATTATAATTTAATAATTTAAAAAACTCGGTCTAGATCAAATTTTCTTTTTGTTATCGAACCAAAAAATGGATTTTTTTTAATTTCTCAAAGACTATTTTTGTCATTATTACTAACGACGACTGACGAAGCAAATCTTAAGCACTGGCCAAGACTAAACTACTGTTACCGAAAACTGGACTGAAATTTAATTGAAAACTGAAAAAGCGAAAAGTAAAGACAGAAACAAACCGAGAATTGTAAGATACCTGTGCGATATTTAAACTGTAAGGAAAATTGGTACGGGCATCTAGGAATAGGATTAAGAGCATGACAAAGATTACCACGTGACACACGAGTGCGAAAGAGATAGTCGAAACGTTTTAAGCCGCCATTTCTCAAGAATGAAACATTTTTATCCAAAATGACAAGTAGGAGGCCCTCGGTGCCATCGTCCAGAATGCACACTACAAATTTCGTACCGATTGGTTCAGTCGTTTAAGAGAATAGTGGTTTCAAAATTTCGAAGTGGACGGAGCCGTGATCTCGGTTTCTCGTCGCGATTTCTCAAGGATGAAACATTTTTATCCAAAATGACAAGCAGGAGGCCCTCGGTGCCATCGTCCAGAATGCACACTACAAATTTCGTACCGATTGGTTCAGTCGTTTAAGAGAATAGTGGTTTTAAAATTTCGAAGTGGACGGAGGCAAATCAGCTGATCGTAGCATTGTGGCAGGAGTGTATTATCTCATTTTATCGCCAAATAACAAAGTACCACATCAAAACTGCACTGCTACATCAAAAGCATCAAACTGCTGAAAAACTGGATGAAATATGAAGAAAGTTGGTGCGAATGACGATCCGACGAGCGAAAGAATAGTAAAAACCTCGAAACGCTTTTAAACATCCTCTTCTCCGCTGAGTATAATCCACAAAGTAATCAAAGCAATTCTATCGGTGCATGGAAGTTCAACAGCCGATGATTTCCTAGAAACATGTACCAGAAGAAGCACAGCGAACAATAATGAAAGTTTTAAACGAGGTGTATGGAGTGTGACTCTAGACCATCTCCTCCACTGCGAAATAAAAACCATTGGATCGCTGCATTCTTCGCTGCTAACGCTTTTAACAATAGATACCATCCACTACCATAAGTCATAAATGTATTAGAAATTGTTGCAGGATTGTGGGCAAAATTATTCGACTGTATGAGCAGATCGCAAATTGCCCCCAGTGAAAAGCGTCGGATGAAAAACAAAATGGATAATTTATATTCTTCGGAACTTTCATCAAGGAACTAACAAATTGATTCGTATGCGGCGGAATTCCACATTGAAGATAACTACAATTGTTTAAACCAGTCGGACGTTTCTTCCTGAACATCAAAATGTTTCTGCGAAATAGTTCAGACTTCAAATGAAATACAAACCCAAATGAACTCGGAAAAACCGACATCCAAACGAACCCAAACAAACCCAATCACAAATAATTTTAAAGACAACCAAACCCATACAAATAAAACTCATACAAATAAAACCCTTACAAATAAAACCCATACAAATGAAACCCATATAAATAAAACCCATATAAATAAAACCCATACAAATAAAACCCATACAAATAAAACCTATACAAATAAAACCCATACGAATAAAACCCATACGAATAAAACCCATACAAATAAAACCCATACAAACATAACCCATACAAATAAAACCCATACAAATGAAACCCATACAAATGAAACCCATGCAAATAAAACCCATACAAATAAAACCCATACAAATAAAACCCATACAAATAAAACCCATACAAATAAAACCCAATCCAATAAAAACCCATACAAATAAAACCCAATACAATAAAAACCCATACAAATAAAACCCAATATACCCAAAGAGACAAGCTCAAATCCGAACATTAACAACCATACCCATACTCAAACAAACAAATCAAACCTATACAAATGCAATTCAAAACTTGTACCATTTTTCGTTGAATAATTTAAAAACGAAAAAAGATTTTCGTCCATTTCTCTTGCGTTGTAATGATAAATT
The DNA here is from genome assembly GCA_030522765.1 of Ophioninae sp. B BG-2022a. Taxonomy (NCBI): domain Eukaryota; kingdom Metazoa; phylum Arthropoda; class Insecta; order Hymenoptera; family Ichneumonidae; species Ophioninae sp. B BG-2022a. Next base: position 10,094 of record JAPYZJ010001531.1, on the reverse strand, counting down.
GACGAATGAAAAACTATGATGATCAATTAGAAATCGACATTTTGCAGTCAATCGTAGCTCAATTTTTTCTGCAGTGTTTTTACGAATTGGACGTTGTTTACGTCAAATTTCTAAACGGAAAAATTACACGGAGTATCCATCGGACAAGTTGATACGTATCGATGCAAATGATTTCTCGAATTTGCATCGACTCGCGTTACCAAAACGTTGCGTAAATAGGGTATACGCGAGGCAAAAACGATGCAAATGTAACGAGCCCAATTTTCTCTCGTATAGGCGGAACATCCAAATATACACGATACAGCGAATGCATTAGAAAGTTAGGGTTCGTAAGCACGTGTGTTCTTCAAATAGTTTCCGTTTAAGCGAGGGCGTTCTGGTGTAATTTCGTTTACGTTCTGTCTCTTTTTTTTCTTATTTACTTTTATTATTATTTATCCAAACCGTAAAAAATAATGTACGCAGCTTTTTTCCAACTTTGTACTCGTGGGAATAGTGCCCAAGCACTACTACTACCCCACTCAGTCGAAATTTACTTATTTCAAATTTTGGTTTCTGATTGATCCAAATTACAAAATGTAACCAAATTTCTAGTACGTTTAACGTTCAAAAAGCCAAGAAAAAAAAAATCGTTCGCCACATCGCGACCTAGGACGAAATTGCGTCACGTTTTATTTTTTTTTCGCAGGGGAAAATCCTTTTTATCCAGTCATGTATATCATATGTTTCTGATGGATCAAGACATTTCATGGGTTTTACACTCGAGAAAAAAATTGTTTTTTTGTAAGCTTTTCGTAAAAAAAAGTATTGAATCGTGAAGAGTTAATTTTGGAACATAAAAAGCAGTAGTCGACTACAATCAGAGCTTGGTCGAAGCGGCTGACTTTCGACACGAAAAATCCAGTAGTCTGTTGTATGAAGTAATTTGCTCATACGATCATTGTTTATTGTTAAATGTAAACAATAAAGCTTATGCTTAATTTTCTTTTATTTTCCGAGTTTTTAGGGTTTTACACGCTTTTTCACAAAATCCAGTCAAAATGTTTCAATGTTCGATCTGGTCAGAATTTATCGTCAAATTTTGCGAAGACTCAGGAGGTCCACTTTTTGCACGCCATCAGTGCAATAGCAACCAACATGATGACTATAGGATCCTATGAGGCTGACCATTAGTTCTGAGTAGCTGAACACTGAAATATTCTTTTTATAATAAATATTATTTTTTATTTAAAGTTTACAATTTTTCAATTCCAGCCGCTACCGGACTGTTTTCCATAAATGTAAAAATAATGAAGTAATTAAGCGTTGTTTCGTAACGCGGAGTAATTTTCACCCAATGTAATTTATTGTTCCAAGCAACGTAAGAGATAGATTAATGCACGAGGATTAGTTCGCCATTCTTGGCATGGAGAATTGACTAATTATACAGGTAATTAGATTACGAGATCCACAGCTTGAATCGTAAAATTCCAAACTTCCAAACAGCGGATTATTCCATTTTTTTTCCTTAGTTTTATATTTTTATTTTATTTTTTATTTTTTTTTACATAAGCCATAACCTGTAATTTTTTTTTACTAAATAAATATTTCTGTTTGCATTTGCTTATTGAGCAGTTTTTCTCTACCAATGCTGAAGAATGAACGAAAAGAATAAAAATTATTGTTGACTGGTCCGATTCTATTGTGAATGCACGAAGCTTCGGTATTTCAATAATTATTATTCGCAATCGTCGCTCCGGCTGATTTTTTTTTTTCTTTACGAATGCTGGTCAAAGCTCCTCCGATATTACTAATTAATATTCAATAATTGCGAAGCATCTTATCATAAAAGTTATACGCGTGTGGTTATAAGCAACGCACGGAAACTCGCTTATTACGAAACTGGTTGTAAGTCGCATAGAGCACAATTTCGAAACGAGTTTTCATAATTTTTGTTCGCTTGAATTAATGCAAACTCGAGTCCAGACGCGTACGTTTTTAAATATACAAAATATACTTCTATCGGACACGCGTTTATCAATACCCGCAACTATTCATCACGATGAATTTAGAGACGATACAGAGTCACTTTAATTGAACATTTTAATGATCCTTTTTTCCTTGACATTTATACGAGCACCAGTTTGCACTTTTTTTTTTCTTCCAAATATACGGAAACTCGTTAAAATCGAATTATTAACGAAGCTTCACTGAAAAAGTGGAAAAGCAAAAAATATTTATACTTTGAAACCATTTTTTTTTGGGGAGACGTTTTTTCTTACGAAAAAAATGAAATCTCTCTCGTGACATTTGACATTCGATATCGAGGTGGATGGATGTAGAAGGTTGTGGTTTGATTCGATAAAAAAGTAACATTCCTCGAATTTTTAAGAATTCGAGCTTCTTTTCAATTTTTTTAAACAACCCTGATTTTAGGGTTTAAAAAGAGAACGTTATGATTTTTAAAAAAGAACAAATTGACAACCGGCCTATTCTATTCTTCACAATTTTATACTCGTTGAAACAAAACGAAAGGTTTGGAGCATGATAATATTCGAAAAACTTGAAATAACCGTATTCATTCATCTATCCATAATAAATGATTTCGACAGTTTTACTCATTTTTGCGTTCATTGTTTGATAAATTGTATTATTTACAATAAACTCATAAATGTGTACTAAATCGTGAATTGCCAGAAGCCCAGAATTCGTTTATAGAAAACAGTAAATAAATTAATCATTTTCATTGGAACACTGTGCATCAATAATTCTCACATTTATCCGTGATCGATTAATGGAATTTCCGGGATTTGCAACATGCATGAAATTTCAGGTGTCCGCATTTTTAAATTTACCTTTATAAAAATTTATAAAATTTGACAAAATAATAAGATAACAAGAATTCCTTTAAAAAACGCAATTTTCACCAAAAATAATAAAAAACGCTATATAACCTAAATTAGCCCAAAAACCGCAAAAATGTTGAAAAAATAGTCAGTCTTACTACAAAAATAAACTACGAGAGAGAGAGAGAGAGAGGGAGAGAGAGAGATGATGATGATGATGATGATAGATTTTAATATGCCCCAGTAATACTTTCGGGCAATACAGTGCAATATACAAAAATAATAACAAAGTATAAGAACATAAATAATAATAATAATGATACACATTGCAATTAATAATAACAACTAAGAACTAAGCAACTAAAAAAACTAAGTTTAATAAAATAATATTATAATAATACATCAGGAAAACTAAATAATACAATTCAAAATAATAATTCTATAATAATAATAATATAATAAATGTAAACAAATAAAAATAAAAAATATAAATACTAATTATAATAATAACAACCTACACCATCGCCAGCAGCCTATTTCATACCAAATACAAGAAAAATAATAATAACAAGCTATATAATTAAACAAAAAAATGAAAAATAATGAAATTACAAAAATATTGCTAACAATTTAGAATAATAAGTTCTATAGGAATATAGAATATAAGAGAGAGAGCGACAGATAGACAAACAGTCAGAAAGTCAACTCTTTCAGTCAAAAGAGAGAAAGAGAGAGAAAAAGAGGGTTGGGGGATGGAAGAGAGGGAGAGTGTATGTGTACATCTCGCGAGTCGTTCAATCCGATCGGACGTCTCCGAAGCCCGTGACTGTCGTCATAAATCAAGACGCGAAGCTCATGCTCTTTTCTCTCCCTCTTCATCTATCCGTCTGGCTACCATCGTCTCAGTCTTCCACCTGAGCTCGACATTAGTTGCGTGTAGACGTATTAGTGGACGCGCACACGTACATTTAAATATATATACGTACATATTTATATATATGTGTATATAATAAAACTGTTATGTGCGTTCCAGGAAGAGAAGACTTTGAGATAGGCCGAAGACCCTCGTCTTGTCGTGCATCATGCAAACAAAAATACAAAAACCAACACAAGCCGATATTTCATTGCGGAGATTCGCATGTGTTTACAATCGTGCGAAAATTTATTTAGTATCTGATATTTACCAGGCTATATAATGTAATATAATTTTTATTCCCTCCAGCTCTGCCAGCCGGCGATTCCGTCCGTTACCCTGGCGCGTTTAACCAGCGTTCAGTACGCAATCGTTTCGTAATCCATCCATGCTTCCCCAGTTTCGAGTGATGAACCGATCAGTAAAGTCTAATTACCCCATAAAAGCAAAAACCTCGAGAAATATTAACGAAGTGTAAATTCCAACGTGGCAGATTTAAGGACGCTTGGAGTGGGAGAGAGAAAGATGGATATGGATATATCCATGCGTGTTCTCATTTCGCAACGATTTCGAAATCTGCGCTAAGACCGACTAAAATCTTCTCGTGTTTCGAAGTGGCCGCTGGTAAGGACGGCGTAGGAATCGAGTGTGGTACACGCCACGGGACAATCCGTGAAGTTTCCACCTACCGGTGCACGTGCATACATTATTGCACGACATTCGTACGATAAATCCAACACATCGAAATTTCCAACCTCGTCGCGCATGCACGCGTGCACTCACGATTGCACTTGTGTACGTCGCCAAGATACAGCGTGAAAACTTTTGGTCACTCGGTGGTCGTAGTGGGTGCAGCGGAGCGAGAAATTCCGTCCTGGGGGCCACCGAAGCGGAGGGTTCCGGTGCTCGGGCGAGCGACGCGATATACCAGTCTTTGCGCACTTGTGGATGTGGATGTTTAATATAAACATGTATATTTATATACATAGTTATATATATATATATATATATATATATTTATATATACAAGGTGAGTCACGAGAAACGGAACGCCTGCATATCTCGATTGGGTTTGGAACGACCAAGTACGTATTAGACGTATCGTAAGGTTCGTTTGGGTTTGAACGAGTTGCACGGTTCAGTCCGTTAAGGTCCTGGCTATGATGATCAAAGGCAAAAGATACGTCGTTACTCATCCATTTGGAAAATGGAAAAGATTACCTCAACTGTTTGGAAAATGGAAAAGATTACCTCAACTGTTTAGAAAATGGAAAAGATTACCTCATCTGTTTGGAAAATGGAAGCGATTACCTCATCCATTTGGAAAATGGAAAAGATTACCTCAACCATTTGGAAAATGGAAAAGATTACCTCATCCATTTGCAAAATGGAAAAGATTACCTCATCCATTTGGAAAATAGAAAAGATTACCTCAACTGTTTGGAAAATGGAAACGATTGCCTCAATTGTTTGGAAAATGGAAAAGATTACCTCAATTGTTTGGAAAATGGAAAAGATTACCTCATCCATTTGGAAAATGGAAAAGATTACCTCATCCATTTAGAAAATAGAAAAGATTACCTCAACTGTTTGGAAAATGGAAACGATTGCCTCATCCATTTGGAAAATGGAAAAGATTACCTCAATTGTTTGGAAAATGGAAAAGATTACCTCATCCATTTTTCAAATGGAAAGGATTACCTCATCGATTTGGAAAATTGAAAAGATTACCTCATCCATTTGGAAAATGGAAAAGATTACCTCATCCATTTGGAAAACGGAAAAGATTACCTCATCCATTGGGAAAATGGAAAAGATTACCTCATCCATTTTCCAAATGGAAAAGATTACCTCATCCATTCTCCAAATGGAAAGGATTACCTCACCGATTTGGAAAATAGAAAGGACTACCTCATCCATTTGAAAAAATGGAAACCCCGATGACCTTGAAAAAAAGCGAAAGAAGATCAAATAAAAAAGCTCTACTTTACGATAGCCATGAACGTCCTTCCGAACTGCATCGAACTCCGATGCTTACATCGCGTTTCTAAATCCATCCAGTCCGGTCGTTCCATTTCTCGTGATTCACCCTATATATACATATAGCTGATGGATTTATATATATATAAAAGTAGATATATATATATATATATATATATATATCTTATTCCGTCTTCAGAACAGGTGACTCCGCATCCCAGCCACCGCGACGTGTACCACGGATACGTTGAACTCACCTATTGGACGGACCCATACCAAGAGTTTCTCGTACGAGTAGTGGACGTACGTGGGACAGAGCTGGATCAGAGAGCAAGGGGATTCGTCCACTATCACTGTACCAACCGGGCGGCTGTTACGCGCTCTCGAAGCTGCTTCTATACCCGAGCTGATCAACGACCAATGGAATCACGAGACCTACATTGCGCCCTTCTCCTCACCACTGAAAGCCTAGAACACGAAGAGAGAGAGAAAGAGAGGGAGAGAAAGAGAGATGGGAAGGGGAGAAACAGAAAGAGAGAGACGGAAGCCACAACAGCAACTGCAGAGTAAAGAACATCCGCCACTTCTACGTTCATACGAGTTCCGGTACCGTTACGCCGCCATTAATTCACCTGGGAGATGGAACTCTCGCTTAGCTGCTCTCATGTACTACCAAGACTCTGTTGCAACCAGTCGAACTCCTTGCTCCATATTTACGATTGTGTAGGTGTGTCCACACCAATCAAGCTTCCTCCGTCCAATGAAGAGACCATTTGTTGATAACGCATTTGCGGAGTAACGAAATTAACCTCTTACAGCAATTCTGCGCAATGGAAAACATCATCGCTCGTACAGGCACTTTGTTCATCAACTTTCGTTGTAAGCTGACCCATGTAAGGACCAGTGTCTAATAAAGCTCATGTTTTAAATATCCAAAACTACAAACCCAAAGTCATCGTCGAGTGTCTAATTTTGAATGGTTGCTATTGCCATAACAACCGATGCACTGTGGCGAACCCAAACAAATTTGCTGTCGATAGAAGACAGCGCGTAGGCGTTTCTTTAATTTCGACGTACTAAAACTTTTGAAAAAAAAAAACATGGTTTCAGTATTACTTAGTGAATTTTTATTCGAATTATACGTAGTGGTTGATCAGCACTTTTTATGTTGTTAGCGAAATTTAAGTTTAAAATTGAAGATTATATATTTTTTTGATTTTTTTTTAGAATATCGAAACGTCGAAATGTAAAACGACTAGAATGGCGAAACGACGGAATTCTGAACTCTCAAAATAACGAAGATTTAATTATTCGAAATTTAATTGTTCGAAGATTTAATTATTCGAAATTTAATTGTTCGAAGTCTAATTATTCGAAATTTAATTATTCCAAATTTAACTATTCCAAACTCGAAACCCAAACAAACCCAAACAAATTATTCCAAATTTAATTATTCGAAATTTTCGAATTCCAAACAAACCCAAATTCGAAACCCAAACAGAGTATTCTAAATTCAATTTTATTATTTTCGACTTTACAAACTCCAGTAAGATCGATCTATCCATATTCGAACATTCGTCATTTTCGAATTCGATATTTTGATACATTTGAATATTGATCGTTCGACATTTGTACCCCCACCCACATTGATTTGTGAATAAAAATTATTATTACTACGTTGATTATTGAATAAATTATTAAATAAACATTTTTTGTTTTATTTCAACATTTATAGTTTTTTTATACTTGGAAACAAATAAGGTGGGCCTTACATGGGAGGCCCTTACCTTTGCTTCCGTTTTTATTGAACACTGACCACGGTATCGTCGTTATCGATTTATCCGAGACTTCGTCCAGTCAAACTTGATTCTGTAAAGCCACTTCACTGACTCGTACACTTCTCCTGAATTTACGCATCGAAACGGGTATACCCCCGCTTGGTATCGGGTATGAAGAAATATCCGTTCGGGCGGATTCTTCGACGCAAGTTCTTTGCCATGTTTCCCATTTGAACGCCTCAAGTTCCCTACTCGGATTCTCGTCTTCTAAGTTGACTTTTCTTGTTCCGGCTTTGTTCCCGGCTCCACCAGGAAATCCACGTGTCTTCTTTCAAAACACAGATGGCGATCTTGCTGTACATTTTTATACGTCATCGGCTATCCACCTTCGAGATTCGCTTTTTACATTTTTGCAACGCGTATGAATATGAAAAACGTCCGATATCTAAACGTGCGAAAGTCGACGCGTAAGACAGGAAGACCATTTCCAAATTTGAAAAAAATAATTTTTTCAACAAACACTTGTTTGAAAATCCAAAATCTACGATTCCAAAACTTCGATATTTTGAGAATCCTGTATGTAAATAAAAAAAAATGGCTACATCGAGATTTTCTTCTTTCTTCCCGTATGAAACGTCACCGATGACGGCTTCCTTCACGAAGAATTGACGAGTTGACAATTTCCACCTTGTGAAATCGTTCCTCCGTACGAGAGCGAGAGCGATTCTGTGATTCTTCGAATAACACGCCGGTGAGTACGTACATTGTGAATTTCAATGTGTGCGAGTGGAATCCTGAGTGAAACGGTGTACAACGACAAAATACTTAGGCGAGTCGATGGCAAGAGACTTGGATGCAAGTCTGGTCGAAGTAACCTGCTTGATGGGAGCACCGTAAAATGTATAGATATCCTGATGCGGACTGGTTGGAACGCCAGTCGAGCAAGTCCGAAGTGGTTTCGAAGCGGTTCCCTCGCAACACAGGCCGATAGCCCCGAAGCGACGCGTCTCTTTCTATACCTGCTACGAGCGATTCGTTTCGCGATGTCTACGGGGAATATGGGTTAAAGCAATTGTAAAAATATCCTCCGGCGAGTCGAGAGGGAGAACGGAGGCGAGATTCTTCGATCGACCTCTCTCTCTCTCTCTCTCTCTCTCTCTCTCTTCGTCTATTTATTTCAGAGATGCGAGAGGAGAATGATAAAGCAGAAGAAGAACCTGCTAAGCAGGAAGCCCATGTACCTACCAACGAGATGGAGCGTCAAGACGACCAAAGCCACCTCTCCTTTTTAGTAACAGGTTTCAATCATCCGACACTTTGGATTCGAGAGCAGCGATATAACTCGAGCGTCCGAGCTAATGCCTCGGACTTTATCGATCGCCTTCTCCGAGAAGCCTCCGAAGTCTTCGAGAATTATTAAAACGTGTCACATTTCGAGCTGACCTGTGGCGACTGGATCATCGTTGAGTCTATCGAAACGATTGGACTCGATGATAATTCCAAACACCAAAATTATTGGCGTAGCTGCTATCTTTTTTTTCAGCCAAAAAAGACTTTGTCAGAAAAAAATGGTTTCGTTTGCAATCGTTGACAACCCAACCCAAACAAATCCAAACAAGCCCAAACGCCAAAACTGTTGGCGTAGCCACTATCTTTTTTTTCGGCCAAAAAAGGCTTTGTCAGAAAAAGAACTGTTGGCGTAACTACTATCTTTTTTTTAGCCAAAAAAGACTTTGTCAGAAAAAATGGTTTTGTTTGCAATCGGTTTTTCATGAATTTGCGTCACAATAATGTTTTTTTTTAATCATAAACTGCTTCGATTCGTCATCACTGATTTTTCGATGGAAGAGGCTGACGCTTTTCACTGATTCCGTAAGTTAGGATTTTGAAGTTTTGAAGTTTGGGTTTGAAAGTTTTGAGTTTTGAAGTTTCCGGACGTGATAAAGTAGAGCATTTTCAAAAATATCGGTCCTCACATTAGCGAGTTCCAGTCCAGCTCAGAGCACCCCGATGACGCCCAATGACCCAATTTTCCCCAACTTTTCATCGCGTTACGTTTCAAGTCGTTTGTAACATTGAAACGTGTCGATTAATGAAAAAAACCCTGATTTTTCATTGCATCCAGTATTGTCAATCATCGAGTCGGAAATTTTATAAAAAATATTCCGCTAGTTTATGAAGATACGAATAAATTCGTATTTATTTATAGTCGACTGAACGATTATTGGCAGCAAGAATATTTAGAATTAAATTTTCGAATTATTTCATGTCTTCTCGCGAGAGAAGCCCAAGCTTCCCAATAGCCTATAAATCGACTTACTCGGGTTGCGAAACGAAACGTAATGAATGTTGCTGTACGACGGACTATACGCTCCGGGGATAACATACTTGTTATTTTACAACAACAAAAATGGTTTTCGAACCCGCGCTATACTTTGTATACAGGGTGTCCCAGCTAAGAATGTCATCCTTGAAATTGGAGGTAGGGGGTGAAATTCCAAGACGATTGATATAAGCATGTATGGGTCCCAGATCAACCCCTGAATTATTATTAATTTTTTACGGTAGCCAATCAGACGCGCCCGGAGACGGGCCTAC
>JAPYZJ010001530.1:0-28452 GCA_030522765.1 Ophioninae sp. B BG-2022a | reverse complement strand
TCAAACAAATACAAATAAACGAAAACAAACTTCATAATAGTGGGAAAACCCAAACAAACCCAAACAAACATAAACAAATACAAATAAACCAAAACAAACATAAACAAATACCAATAAACCAAAACAAACTCAAACAAATACAAATAAACCAAAAAAAACTCAAACAAATGCAAATAAACCAAAACAAACTTCATAATAGTGGGAAATCCCAAACGAACCCAAACAAATAAAAAGAAACCTAAAAAAACCCAGATAAACTCAAACAAACCCAAACAAACATAAACAAATATAAATAAACCAAAAAAAACTTAACTTAGTAGGCAAACCCAAACGAACTCGAACAAATAAAAAAAACTTTAAAAAACCCAGATAAACCCGAACAAACTCAAACGAATCCAAATAAACTAAAACAAACCCAAACAAATACAAATAAACCAAAACAAACTCAAACAAATACAAATAAACCAAAACAAACTTAATATTAGTAGGCAAACCCAAACGAACCCAAACAAATAAAAAAAAACCTAAAAACCCAGATAAACCCAAACAAACTCAAACGAATCCAAATAAACTAAAACAAACCCAAACAAATACAAATAAACCAAAACAAACTCAAACAAATACAAATAAACGAAAAAAAACTTAATATTAGTAGGCAAACCCAAACGAACCCCAACAAATAAAAAAAAACCCAGATAAACCCAAACGAACCCAAACAAATACAAACAAACCAAAACAAACTCAAACACATACAAATAAACAAAAAAAAAACTTAACGTAGTAGGCAAACCCAAATGAACCCAAACAAATAAAAAAAAACCTAAAAAAACCTAGATAAACCCAAACAAACCCAAACGAATCCAAATAAACTAAGACAAACCCAAACAAATCCAAATAGACAAAAAAAAACCCAAACAAATCCTTCAAATCCAAACAAACCTGACAAAAGCAAGCAAACCCAAACGAACCCAAACAACCGGTAGGAACCCATTATCGTAGCCAACATTTACATCTGGATTCGAGGGAAGAGTGCGAGCTGGCTGATGAGCCATAAAAAGAATTCTCGACAATTGCAGGATCGGTATCGAGCACAAGCGCCGGTTCGTCTACTCTGAGAGAGAGCAGTGACATGGCGCCTGGAGAGTCGACCGAGAAGCCACGATCGACAGGTATCTAGATTGTACGACATTTGTCAGTCGATTACCAGTTAACGATCTCAGCGCCGTTCCACGCTAGATCGCCGTTTTTAAAAAACTGTTTTCTTTCATTTTGTTTGGGTTTGTTTTCGTTGTTCCTTTCCTTTCCAAGTTGATCCATATTTCTACGCGTGAGAACGGCTAGCGAAGATTCACGAGTAATCGTCGAGTATGCGTGTTCGTTTGATATTAGCGTTCGTACAGTTTGCGTGCTGAAATTATCCGGCGAAAGCCTGGAGGATGGTGAACGTACGAGTGAAGACAATTCTTAGGACGAGCAATCATTGAAATCGTAAAAAAAAAATTATCCTCGCGTTTCGATCCTCCAGTCTTTGAGCCTTGATTATCGAAAAGCTGGCGCTACGCGAAGCCGTCGAAATCGCGCTACGGAATCGCTCCGGACCCCGTAATACGCTTGTATCTACCACAGTTGGATCGAGCCATTGTCTATAGGGCATGCTGCCGCGAGATGTTAACTCAACTACCGCGTCATTATCTGCCCCGTATCGCGACCCGGAAGTCCCGAGGTTATCTCTTCTCTTGCTTCCCCTCGCTTCGATCGCGAAAAACCGCTTTTATTCGTTTACTGATTATTTTTCGAGATTGAGAAATGTCGAGGTAGGTGTCTGCGTTTCGGTCGATTAGCTTTTGTTGCCCGCCTTCGAGGCCTGATCGCCCACTGTTGACTTGTCGACGGCTATCTAAACGCTGTGGATCGAATTTTTGTCGATCGAGTCGCCGACGACCAAATCTCGGTCGACCGAGTCGTCGGCGACCAAATTTCGGTCGACCGAGTCGTCGGCGACCAAATTTCGGTCGACCGAGTCGTCGGCGACCAAATCTTGGTCGACTGAGTCGTCGGCGACCAAATTTTTATCTCCGAGTCGCCAGCGACCAAATCTTGGTCGACCAAGTCGCCGGCGACCAAATTTTCATCAACCGAGTCGCCGGCGACCAAAATTTTATCTCCGAGTCGCCGGCGACCAAATCTTGGTCGACCAAGTCGCCGAGGACCAAATTTTTATCTCTCCGAGTCGCCGGCGACCAAATTTTTATCTCCTAGTCGCCAGCGACCAAATCGTGGTCGACCAAGTCGCCGGCGATCAAATTTTCATCAACCGAGTCGCCGGCGACCAAAATTTTATCTCGGAGTCGCCGGCGACCAAATCTTGGCCGTCCAAGTCGCCGGCGACCAAATTTTCATTAACCGAGTTGCCAGTGACAAGTCAACGGTGCGTGACAAGCGTTAGGCTCAAATTCTAATCCCACCTTCGTGCCTCTCTTTCTCTCTCTCTCTTGATGGATTCCGAAAAGTTCGCGGCAAGTAACCAGCTCTCAGTAGGTGACCCAAACAATAATCGTACCGTCGGTAAAATCGGTTTTTTTTTTGTTATCTTGTGTGCACAAAAGTGCAAGCTGATACGTCAAATTCGGGTCGTGTGATTGACACACTTATCGTTGCGTTGCTTCCAATGCTAGCTAGGGAACGGAGGTAAGCGGACCGACACTACATCAATATTATTATTATCATTATTATTATTATTACTATTATTATTATCATTATTATTGTAACTATTGCTACCACCACCATTCTCCTCACGATAAATAACAATCATTGATCAATTAATTCCTCGTACGTGTGTCTCCTCTAATGAACCCTTTAGCAGTGTGAAAAAATAAGATTTTCGTGCCACTTTTGTGACGCAAAAAATAAAACGAAATTTCTCAGATTTATCGTATAATTTCAGCATCTCGATTGTTGAGGCTACTGAAGCGGAATCTGATATCAGGTTGTCATATTTCGAAATGGCGGATGGACGATGGATGCCATCCGCCATTGTGAATTGAGAAAATCTGATCTCAGATTTGGATTCAGCAATTGGAAAAACGTTACGGAATGACATTTGATTCGATGTAGCGAAAAGGTTTTTGGTTTTTCATTTTATGTCCACATTTGTGTCATAATGCAAAAGGGGCACGATTTTTTTCTGGCCATATATGTGTCACTCAATGATGGGGTCAACGCTTACATGACTATACATTTTGGTGACACGGATGAGAACCGTGGTGCTCGGCCGTAGAGTCGCGTTCTTCGTAAAACTTGTCCCTCGAGCGTGTCCAACACCAACCCCTTAACAATAAACGTTCCTCAAAGCCGTTATTGTGTCACTTGAACGTACATTTGTTTGGTATTACGTTGCTCTAGTTTATCACGCCCTCTTGCCGATTACTATCAACATATATCTCTTTGTGATGTTCAACAAAACCGCACACCGAACTTTTAATACCGTATAGCAGTATCTAGACAATGGTAATGTCCAACAGTTGGTAACCCCATTCTATTTGTTGCGTAGAAACAAGAGAGAACGGAGGAAACCCTAAAAGACACGACTATGCACAACGCGTTCTAGTTGCTTCGACCGCTTTCGCGCTTCTATCGCTGCAGCTTTTTCTCTTATCAGCATTTATCGCCTTGGCAGTTTTCGCGTATCCGACGGAAAGCTAAGATGTGCCGAAAAAACGATTTTTTTTATTACCGAAATTTAGAATCTTTCCGGCCGGTTGGATTCTGAAAGAAATCCCTGGGTTATTGCTTAATCACCTCTAACTGTGGGAAATATGAGTTGAAAGTATAAAAATCGATATATCTCGAAAAATAATAGCTCGATTAAAAAATGGGTCGAACAAAAGTTTTTCGGCGTTGTAAAATATGCATAAAGTTATCTGATGCTTAACCTTGTATCTTTGAAAATAAGGGCGCAAAAACGATTTGAAATTTTGGATCCGCTTAAAAATGTTTCGCGTGGGCACCACTGGCATGGAGTTACGGATTCCCCCTCTCTTTTCCAGTGGAATTCAACTCGTAAATGAAATCACTGTGATGTTGGATTAACAATAACAGAGGCTTCAAAAAAAATTCTCCAGAATTATAGAGGGGGTGTTTTCCAAATGCACCACAAAACAAATATCAAAATATACGAATAAATATTTTTTAACGATTTTCTAAAATTATCAAGCCTGAATTTTCAAATCGTTTTGGTGTCCTTATTTTTGCAGATAGAAGGTTAGACATAAGAGAACTTTATACGTATTTTAATGTTCCAAAGAACTTTTGTTCGACGAAATTTCCAATCGGGCTACTATTTATCGAGATATATCGATTTGTATACTTTCAACCCCTATTTTTCAGGTTAGATGATACTCGACGAGCGAAAATTCGCTGGTTTTACTTTCAGTGTCCAATTATCCAGGCGCCATTAAAAAAATCAAATTTTCAGAGAATAAGTTTGGGTTTCGGCACGTTTTGCTGGACTATGATACGTTCTTGTCTTGCTATCTTGAAAGTGGACACCAAATGGAGGTTTCTGAGAGTGTTGAAGTAGCAAAGGAAGGAGTAGAGTTACGACCTGGGAATGAAACGATCTCGGATCGATCTCTTTGAGAAACGATCCGTGATCACCCTTTCCAATGTTTGCCCACTTCTTGGTCAATCTTTGAGGCATCTAACCCACCGTCGTTTCCTTACGAACTCTTTCCTTTTTCACACGTACACAAGAACACTTTGCGGTCTGTTTTACCCTCGTCTGTTGGATGTTCGATGTGGCATGTTTCTGATAAGACCCAATAATCATCGTAGATCGTCTCTGTGTCTCATCGAAAGATATCTCAAGTTGGCTTTGTCGATTGCATAGATTAGGCATTCTAATTAATTATCATCATCAGAATGAAGTTGAGTTCATTTGACTTCTGCGTTGTCTCGAATTTCAATGCCAAATGCTAAAAAAGCAAGCCAGGTCAAACTGTTGATGAATGAGTACTGATTTATACTCCGTTCGGTGAATAAATTAAAAAAAAATCATTTTTTGATTTAAAAAAATTATTTCATTCATCACTGAAAAAAAACGATAATATTTTGTATTCCCCAGTCGGAAGAAAAAAAGATCACTAACGATCATTCACTAGCAGTTTTAACCTAATTCCTTTTTTAGAACTAGGATTTAAGTTAAATCGTATTTTAACTAAAAACATTACGCAAATGGGAATATTCAGTTTCCACGTTCTAATCGAAATCCGATACGTTTCTTTTTTAATATACGACGAGTTTTATTTAACATCAACTAAACATTTTACATAATTCAAAGTTTTATGAATAAAAAATCGATTTTTCGCCAGAAACACATACAATTTTGATAACAGATCCGTAAAGACGGACATTTCGCTGAAAAGACAGCAGTTGAATGCAATCACAGTATTACCTTCAAAAACCAACCCACACTCGACCACACGTACTCGCTAGAAAAAAACCGGAAGTGAGGTAAAAAAAAAACAGATTTGTGGAAATGAGTCAAGATTGATATTTGGCAGGCGAACAATTGACGAGTCATCCGAGTCTGTGCAGTCCGACGGAGGACAGTTCCGGGGAGTCGCGTCTGGACAAGCCTCGTTTGCAGCGTTCGATGGGTCAAAGCAAGAGGACGTTTCGTTTAAGGAAAAGTCGAAAGAGCCACGTTGACGCGAGTATCCCGTGAATGTGTGTTGCCGCTTGTGGGTTTTCGTCGAAAATGGATGTTCTCAAAATTGGGTCCGGTATTGATAAAAATTGCAGATACCTCATTTGCGATTGGATCAGCGAGAATGTTTGCCGGTTCGAGCGATGGTTCAGAGTCCGCCATCGTCCGCGTTCGATTCGAGTTCGCGAACGAGTTCTCATCAAACGGACCGTGGCGAATCAACGGATCAGCAAGGGGACCATAATCATCACAATCATCATCATCAAAATCAACATCAGCAACTTTTGCACCATCATCATCATCATCATTATTACCAACATCGTCATCATCATTCCCAATATCCCCATCAACATCTTCATCCCCAATCCGACGTTTCTTGGGACGAAGACACCTCCAGCACTTCCGGTTATCGGGAATCGTACAGTTTACGCTCGGTTTCCATCGAAGCCAATAACGCAAGAGTATCGAGTGCCCCACCCCTCGCTTCTCCCGATTTGAACGACGTGCCGTCAACCAGCAGTACAAACTACACCGGATATGACGGAAGTTCACCGGATTGCTCCATGAACGGAAGCGGCGGTGAAAAAACTGCACTTCTCAATTCCAGTCAAAGAACCGAATCACAGAATTCACTTTTGATGGTATTTCAAACGAGAGACGAAGACACACTTATCTAGAGTCTCCCATGATCAATAATCACCGAAAGTAAACTCGTGTTTGGTTTATCTTCTTTCGTACCTTCCATCCTTTCTAAACCCAAACAAAACCAAACCTTCAAACCAAGTTGGAAACGTAAGTTTTTTCCGTCCGTGGAAGATCGAGACTCGTGTCCGCTAGAATGTAAGAAACAGCCGCGAAAAGAGCCGTTGCCCGATCCAGAGATAACGGATCTTCAACGTCCATCGTATCCGCGTCCGAATGATGGTACCAGAAATAACGCTCGTTTTTCGTCCACAATGACGCTCCTGGAATACCAGATTCCAGCCAGGATCCAATGTCCGGCACTTCGCTTCCGGATACGAGACTCGTCGTACCCAGAGGCTCCAGCAATCTGTTTGTTTTCAGAATACGAATTCGTCAGTGAATAACTTTCCGGATCGAGCGGACATTTTTCACCGATTTTCCAATATTCCAATATATTCAAATTTTATTTCGAGATTCTAAGAAAAACTCTAAAACGGTTTTTAGACATCGAATTTCGAAAGTGAGTTATTTTATTATCTGCTACTATAATGAACAAATCCGAATAAGCCTAAACCCAAACGGTGGCAAATAAATCCAAAAAGTTGCAAACAAACCCAAACAGACGCGAATAAATAAAAAAAAAGTTGCAAACAAACCCAAACAAACCCAAACAGTGGTAAATAAATCCAAAAAGTTCCGAGTCAACCAAAACATACTCGAACAAGCCCAAAAAAATCCAAAGCAGTAAAATCGTTAGACTTAAAGAAACATTAAAATTCGATACGGGTTGAGAGAATAAAAAAAAATTCAAAATTCGAAATCTCAATAAAAATCATTGCTAATCGCGGGAAATTCTTTTCGGGCTTCCCTTATCTTATTAAGTGGAAGATTTATCAAAATTTCAGTTGTATTAGAAGAATAATAAAATTTTCGGATTTTCGCTCGATGTTTTTTTTTAGCATCGACGAACCTCAGTATATTCTCGAGGACGCATCGGACCGTCAAAGTTCCGTCGTACTTCAATCCCAGAGGTTGAAAAGTGCCCATGTCGGATTCCATTGCGAACTGGATATTGGCTCGTTCATCAGCGTGGTCTTCGATGTATTTTCTCGCTCCGATGATTCCCATCTCTTCGGCCGTCCACATAACGCATCTGTTTCCACAAAATTCTTTTTGAATGAGCTTTCGTTCGAAATACAAGAATCTCGATGGCGATCGTCACCTGATCGTTCGTTTGGGTCGTAGATTCAAGCGTTTCAGGAGAACCAGAGAGTTCCACGAGGCGAAAGCACCACCGCCGTCATCCATCGCCCCCTGACCCACGTCCCAACTGTCCACGTGACCGGAAACGACCACGATTTTTTTGGGCTCCGAATGCCCGACGATTTCGGCAACGATGTTCCGCGACTCCCCATCTTCCAGTCTTTTCGCACCCATCACGATTTTCAATGATATCCGGTGACCTGAGAGACGTCAAGGTCAAGCGTTCAAGGACAAAAGGTGCAAGGTCAAGCGTTCGAGGACAAAAGTTTCAAGGTCGGGCGTTGACGGGCAAAAGTTTCAAGGTCAAAAGTTCAAGGAAAAAAAGTTTCAAGGTCAAACGTTCAAGGACAAAAGTTTCAAGGTCAAGCGTTCAAGGACGAAAGTTTTAAGGTCACGCGTTCAAGGACAAAAGTTTCAAGGTCAAAAGTTCAAGGGCGAAAGTTTCAAGGTCAAAAGTTCAAGGGTAAAAGTTTCAAGGTCAAAAGTTCAAGGGTAAAAGTTTCAAGGTCAAGGGTTCAAAAACGAAAGTTTTAAGGTCACGCGTTCGAGTCCTGGATCTGGACGTTCAAGGACGCGTTCAAGGACGAATTATGTGCTTGTCAAGGTCACACGTACCTCTGGCAGCCATTCTGCTCAGGAGCGAAGCATCTTCGTGGGTGATGCACGCCGCTGGAATTTTCGTAACGTTCTCGTCGTAACTCATCATACCGGTGTGAGGAGTGTACAGAGAAAAAGGTGTGACACTTTTGATGAGCGTCGCGACAGCTCCGAGTTTGGCAGCCTCGACCGCTCCGGATGAACGGTACTCGACCGTTGTCCCGTAGGAGACGAATTTCTCGTTGTAAACGACGATTTTTCCTGGGACCTGTGCGACGAGTACGGTTTGTTTGGGTTTGTTTGGGTTTGTTTGGGTTTGTTTGGGTTCGATCGGTCGACTCGATTTTCATATTTTCTGATTACCTCAGACGCTCTGGCGCGCAATTCTTCAAAACTCTGAACAACGACAGCATCAGCGATGATACCGTCATCACTCGTTCCCACGCTGTATCCTAAGCCCAAAATTCGAATGTCCTTGAGCCTCGGCGAGAGAAGGGTCGCACTCTCGTGACCTCTGTGAACAAACCCAAACAACGAAAACGTTTGTTTCGATCGATCATAGGCGCATGCGCGTCTCACCTGACCCATCTCGGTACCGTCACCGCCTCCCCGTGGACGTTCTCCAAACCAACTTCCCCCGATCTCTCGAGAACTCGATCGATCGAGTCTTCGAGATTTTTAGTGCCGGTAAATCGCGATCCGAAATCGTCGACGAAATTCGACAACTCGCGCCAAGTCGAACCGGCAAACTCGCCGCTCGTTCCCACATCGATTATCCTCTTCACCGTTGGACCGTAATTCGCTATTTCCGCGAGCAATTCCCCCGACAAAACGGACTGGCACTGATCAGTTTTTAGACTTCCGTCGATACTGGCGCCACACACCCCGATTATGGGAACTAAAAGAACGATTATGCAGATTTTCATTTTTTGGTTTTTTTTTTTTTTTTTTTTTTTTTTTTTTTGTTTGGCGATGACAGTTCGCCGTGAGAAGAGACGATCCGACGCGAATCACGTCCCGACAGCTACTGCGCGTCTATTCGACGAGCTATCGTCACGCCCGATCGGACGACAACGGATGTCGCCTCGATCGACCGCGATGACCCCTCGACCGGACTTGTTTGTTTATCCTGATAACGGGACACGAAGATTTCTCGAGTATCTCGTACCTCGTGATTTCTTCCATAAACAATTCGAGACGGAATTTTTCTGAAAATTCTTAGGACGATGATTCGGATATTGTGTCATTTTACTGGTGAAAGCATTGAGTTGTTAAGAAGAAAATCACTTCTAAGAAGTAAAATCGGATATTAAAGATCTTTTTTCGATTTTCCAAGGATATATGTTCGAGCTGTCATGAGAAAAGGTTGTTAAAAATTTTCTTGATTATACCACTATCAATAGCTAAAAGAGATCTTCAAGAAATCGAAAATTACCATCTGATGGTAATGATTACCACCAGTCGGTAATATTTACCATCAGTGGGTAATACTTATCATCGGTCGGTAATATTTACCATCAGTCGGTAATACTTACCATCAGTAGATAACAACGTCCCTTCCGAAATCTACACTTTTCACTGTTGATAAAATCGTCCACCTTTTATTCGATTCTGCGAGATCCTGTCATCCGGCGATTCAACAGGTATCTTATCACTTTTATCACCTAGTTTCCAGAAAAGGGTATAAATGGGTAATTCCCAAAGAAAACACTTTAAAAGCCTCATTTCACTCACGCAGGATTCGGTAAGAAGAAAGAAGACGAAAAACTCGAACCGCGACAAAAATGATTCCCCGAATCTCTCAGTTCGAATCGGCTGATAAGATTTGACGATCGGGTACGTGAAATTCAACCGGAGATACCGCGGAATCGCGTCGTTCGTTTCATTCTATTTTCATCGAATTCTGGGGGTGTTTTCGACCGTTTTGGTAAACGGAAACAACATCGAAGTTTCATCAATGACCGCTGCGAGTATATCCGGTGATCGTTCTATCGGATCGAAATAAGAAATTCTCCCACCATTAATGAGGTCGTCGTTGATCCGTTTGAAAATCGTTTACCAGTGCGTCACGAAATCACACGCGCCGTTTAGCCCTACACGCAACGTTTCTTTTTTTTTTTTTTTTTTTCGTCTTCATTCTCTTTCCTCAAATCATTGAGATTTATCGCTATCGGTAAACGCGCGCGAGCGCGCTGACAGTATATTATACCTCGAGCGACGAGATCGCGCTCGATTCCGGCATCGTTTCGTTTCCCGCTACCATCGCCGCAGTCTCGCTCTCTCTCCCGTTCAGGATGGCCGAATTAAGAACGTCAATGGTTCGTACAAAGTTCAACTATAAATCAACGATTTAATCCACCAAAGAATGTGTTCCGCCGATCGAGCATTTTCCTTACCGATCCGATCGGTAGTGAAAAAAAAAAAAAAAAACGAAAATACAGTTTTTGTTTTTCCGTTCGCGATATATTACGAGCTACAAAGTGTTTTGGAACGAAATCGTCTCGAGGAATCCTGATGAGGGCAAGGGTGGGGATGGGGCGGGGGGAGGGGGGAAATGGGTCAATAACACCGAACGAATTTTCGGACAAGGATTCTGATTGGATTGACTTTGATAATACGATAAGTCTGTCCTCGGTATCAGACGAGATCTTTATCTCCTGAAATAACGCCTCTTGCGCTGGCCACTAGACTTCTTAATAATAATATTCCCGTTTACTGGAATTCCTCGACGAGTTAAATCTTCGTAATACCGTGTGGGAGAAACCCCAGACCGCTTATACGCGAAGTGAAAAAAATGAAGAGGAAGAAAAATCGATTTTCAAAAAAGTAGAGTAAAAAATAAAAATAATTGAATGTACGGTAATAGTTGAATTAAATGTAGTTCAAAAAATTATAGTAAAAAGTAAAAATAATTAAATGGATTATCACGATTAAGATAAAATTAATTGATTTTAATTACTTCAGTTAATAATAGTTAGGAAATTCATTGAATTATTAATTGATTATTGAAATGATTTATTTTTAAGTTGGAGACACGCGGTCTCGATTTAAAACTACAAATAAACGTTGAAAGGAGAAATAATCAAGAAAATCGATAAAGTTACTAATTTAATCTATATTTTTAATTATTAAATAAATCGATAAAGTTACAAATTTGGTAAATTTATTTAATTTGCTCGGTAATTTGTATGACTCTGGAGTACTTGCTTCAAAAATAGAAATAAAAACAATTTTAATCACGAAATAAAAAAAATGCTATCTTTTTTAAAAATCGGTTAAAAAGTCTGATAAATGTTTTCCAATATGTCAATTTTGGAGGAAAAACTGTTTTCTGTAATGAGAGAAATATTGATAAAATTAGCAAAACGATGGCAAGCTAACGTCGACTTATCGATATCAACAGACAAAAAGGATATCCCTCGGGGTTGGAGGCGCTCTCGTCGAGCTACCGGTGGAGAGAGTGGGCTGGGCAAATCCCCTCGAGTTCGTGCTATCCTGCATCGGGTATGCCGTTGGAATCGGCAACGTTTGGCGTTTCCCGTACCTCGTCTATCGCAACGGCGGTGGTACGTATGGTTTTGTTGAAGGACCTTTCCAAATTGTGTCAAATCATAAGTCGATGAAAAGCCCAGGTCGAAGAAAAATACCGATCGTTCAGAAATCGGTAATTGATCGGTAATCGGCAGATGGAGAAATCGTCCTTTCGTGATTACTTTCAAACCCTCTAGGCTTTTATGTTTTTCTCATACCATTCGTGCTGATGCCGATCATGATGGTGTTGCCGATCGGTACACGAAAAGATCGGTAATCGGCCGATCGAGAAAAGATCGGTAATCGGCCGATCAAGAAAAGATCGGTAATCGGCCGATCGAGAAAAGATCGGTAATCGGCCGATTGGAAAAAGATCGGTAATCGGCCCATAGGGAAAAGATCGGTAATCGGCCCATAGGGAAAAGATCGGTAATCGGCCGATCGAGAAATCGTCCTTGACCATTTTTTGCTCCCTAGGCGCTTTTCTCATACCGTTCGTGCTGATGCTGATCACAATGGGGTTACCGATTTTCTTTCTGGAGCTGAGTATCGGCCAATACACGGGGCTGGGACCCGTAGAAGCTTTCGCTCGAGTGGCGCCAGCATTTCGCGGTCTTGGGTGGTGCACTCTCACCGTTATCACTCTGGTGACCATTTATTACATGGTTCTGGTCGGTTGGACGTTGTTCTACACATTTGCTTCGTTCCTGCCTAGATTGGCCTGGGCCTATTGCAACAACGACTTCAATTCGGAGGGTGAGTCTATTAAACGTCATCAGCCAATGAATCAAAACCGATTTTCCTCACTTTTCATGAATTCCAGACTGCTACAGTGGACTTCAGGACATGGAGTGCCAGGAGAAAAATCGGACAACCATATTCTACCACAAAACGTGTGTGGCCATCAGCGAAGTGTGCGCCGGTTTTGGGTACGCCGACGGCGGCAATGTCACTCATTGCTACAACGGGAGTGACATCAAACAGTTGAGGATTCTTTACAAACGAGTCCTCTCGTCCGAGGAATACTTCAGGTGAGCTTTTTCGAAAACAAATCCAAACTAACCCAAACAGACCCGAAAAATGGTAAATCGGCGATCTCAATTGCATAATTAATTCCATTCTCTTCAGCAATTACGTGTTAGGGGTGAATGACGCGACATGGGAAAACTTTGGCGGCATAAGGTGGGAACTGGTCGGTTGTTTGACTCTGGCCTGGATCATCTGTTACTTCTGTTTGATAAAGGGTGTTCAAACGGTCGGTAAAATCGTGTACTTCACCGCGATATTTCCGTACTTCGTACTGATCGCACTGCTGATAAGAGGTGAGTAAACCGATGAGTGACAACGGGTGATGGTTAGCATCTTTGGGAACGATTAGAAAGCGACCGGTATCAATTGCGATCAGGTGTTACGTTGGAGGGTGCATCAGAGGGTGCAAAGTGGTTCATCACACCT
Source organism: Ophioninae sp. B BG-2022a (assembly GCA_030522765.1). Classification (NCBI taxonomy): domain Eukaryota; kingdom Metazoa; phylum Arthropoda; class Insecta; order Hymenoptera; family Ichneumonidae; species Ophioninae sp. B BG-2022a. The sequence goes on along the minus strand of JAPYZJ010001530.1, from coordinate 15,215 downwards.
AGGGATTGGTCGAAACTGTTGGATGCTAATGTTTGGGGCGACGCTGCTTCCCAAGTTTATTATTCCCTCGGTATAAGTTGCGGCTCTTTGGTGACCTTGTCCAGTTTCAGTTCTTTCACCAACAACTGTCACAGGTGAGACAACAATCATGAAAGATAATCGTGGAACGTTGTCATTATCTCCTGGTCCAAAAAAAATCACGTCCCGAAAACCGGCAATTTCCAATACCGATTATTACCGATCCTCTTCATCGTTCCCAATAGCGCCGTCATCGTTCCCAACAGCTTTTTTTCTCCTGACACGATATCTCTCTCTCTCTCGCGCTCGCTCTCTGTCTCTCTCTTCCCCTTCGCTGTCCGCCACCAGGGACGCTATATTTGTCACCTTGACGAATCTCTTTACGTCCATTTTCGCGGGCTTCGTGATATTTTCGGTGATGGGCTATCTCGCCGGTCAGATGAACATGCCGATCGAAGAAGTCGTCCAGAGTGGCACGGGTTTGGCCTTCATCGCTTATCCAGAGGCCGTAGTCAGAATGCCACTGCCCAATCTATGGGCAGTCTTGTTCTTCTTCATGCTCTTCATTCTGGGTCTCGGTAGTCAGGTAAATCACGTTCCTGCAAAGATTTTGCGATTTTTGAGGTTTCAAGGTCAATCAAGGTCAAACGGTCGTACGTAGTTCGCAGGAGTTCAAGCTATAAACACGGCCGTTTTGGACATCCGGCCGGATTTACGAAAACACGAGAGCCTCGTTATACTCGCTATATGCTTTTGCTGTTGGCTTCTTGGACTCCCGATGGTCTTTGACGGTGGTGTCTATCTCTACACTCTTCTCGATTGGAACACCGCGTCTTGGGCAATCCTCCTGATCGGTTTCGCCGAAGTCGTTGCCTTATCTTGGACCTACGGTTGCAACAAATTCCTCGCCAACATCGCTGAAATGGAAATGCCTTTTGGTAGATTTCTTCACGCTTACTGGTGGTTCAGCTGGATCCTGCTGGCACCTCTCACCGCGCTTGTAAGTTCATCAACGTTTTTTTTTTTAATGTCTCTGTTAATCCTGATGATTCTTCATCGATCCTAATGATTTTTTCTAATCCTGATGACCGCTATCAAGCTCTGACAATCCTGATGAATCCAACTGATCCTAATGACCTTTAATACCAACTTCTACCAATTCTAACGACCTGTGCTGATCCTAATGACCTCTAAATCCAACCTCTGTTAATCCTACTGACCTCCAATGACTCCTCCAACGATTCCAATGACCTCCAATGACTCCTCCAATGATTCCAATGACCTCCAATGCCAACTTCCACTAATCCTGATCAGACCCAATACCGACTACCCAATCAAGTCCAAACTTGGATGTCCTGATGTCAACCATCTCGTTGTTCTTCAGGGTGTTTTCGCCTATCAGATGTACACGTATCAGCCAGCTTTCTACGGGAACTCGTACGTTTTTCCCGGCTGGGCGAATTCGATCGGCGTCCTCATCGGGCTCTCGACCCTTGCGCCATTTCCGATCTTCTTTGTCTACGCCTTGTGGAAAGGACCGGTTAGTTTTTCTCGCTTCAGCAAGGAATCCCTTCAAGTTCTGATTTTTGAGGTTACGTTCATCAACTTTTTCATGAATCCGTTCAGCTTGACTGGAGCTTGTTCCGGCCGACGAAAAATTGGGGACCGGCTAGAAAAGAACCAGAAAAATCGGATCCCAGCAACGAAGAAAAAGTTAGCGCAACTGAAACGATCTACTGCACCGAACTCTGAACATCGATATTTTCAGACAGCGATTGCGAGCCTGGATTTTAACAGCCGTTTAAACGCGTCCACCGATAATTATCGGATTTCGACACCTTGGAATTTGTCGAGCCGAGAATGAGCTTCTCGCTGATCGATTTTCTTTGTGAAACTCGTCGATACGTCCCCGTTTCGAGGCTCCCAACTGATAACGTCGAATTCCTAAGTTCCAGAGTCCGCGCATTCGTATCACCCGATGGACTCGAACGCAACTCGGATTTTTCGCTTTATTGAGGTCTTTCAATATTTTTCCTTATCCCAGATTTTTTAAAGTTTTTCCACTAACCCAAACGAACCCAAACAGATTCAAGCCAAAGATATCAGTCCGATCGATTCTCAAGCAGATTTTTGTATTTTTCAAAAAAAGACGTCCAAATGAAAAAAATCGTGCGCAGCTTTTTGTACGTCCTTAAACGAACCCAAACAAACCCAAACAGCGCTCGGGCGTCGGTCCCATAATTTCCTGAATAAACCCAAACCACACCAAAAAAAGGAATTAATAAATTATTCATATTTTTCACAAACCCAAACGGACCCAAATAAGTGCAAATAAGCGAAAGACAAATAAGCAAACAATTCTTCCATGTTTTACAAACCCAAACAAACTCTTGCGCAGCTTCTAATGCGATCCGAAAACAAACCCAAACAATTAAACGAAAAATTTTCCATTTTTGTTTTTTTTTTAAACAAATCCAAACGAACCCAAACAAGTTAATACAAACTCTTGGCGCCGTTCATATTTTTCCACACTTCCTTTCGGCTCTCGAGTGCAATTAATATTCATAGTATCCGCGAGAGCTCGAATTCTCTACCTGGTATTTCCCGCGACATCACCTTCCTCGTTAATTCCATAATTTCGTTTTACCCTCCCAACGTACGTTTTTTTTTTCATCTTCGAGTGAGTTTCTTTTTTTTTTCATTTCACGGATACGAGAAGAAGAGAGACGTACGAGAAGATATCGCGACGTCTCGTTTCGCTCGGGTTAAATTTATGAATGTAAAAGCTGGAAACGAAGAGCGAGGGTACTTTTCCGGCACGGCAGACACGGCCTTCCGGTTGTTGTCGTTTTCCTTTTTTCATGATTTTTTTCCTTTTCTTTTTTACTCCTTTTTTGTCCGGTTTTTCCTTGTCCCGATTTCATTTTTTTTTCTCGTCGAATTTCTCGTCAATTTTTTCAGGCTTATTTACTGTAAATCGATGCTCCGCAAAATTACTTCCCAGGGGTACGCCCGTGTACCCTCGAATTATCCTTGCGTCTCTTCTATGCATTTTTATAACCCGATTGATCCATCGGACCTTCCGTGTCGAAATAAAAGTTCCCTCTTCGAAAGAAAAAAGAAATTTGAAACCCAAACATACCCTAACAAACCCAAACTCAACCAAACCCAAACCGAAACAAAGCCAAACCCAAACAAATCCAAACCAAAATAAACACAAATCCAAACAAATCCAAGCTCAATCAAATTCAAACCCAAACATATCCAAACACAAACAAACCCAAACCCAAACAAATCCAGACTCAAACAAACCTAAACCTAATCATATCCAAACACAACCATACCCAAACCCAAACAAATCCAAATACAAACAAACCCGAACGCAAACAAACCCTAACCAAAACAAATACAAACCCAAACAAATCCAGACTCAAACAAACCTAAACCCAAACATATCCAAACCCAAACAAATCCAAACCCGAACAAACCAAAACCCAAACAAAGCCAAACCGAAACAAATCCAAATTCAAACAAACCCAACCAAACCTAAACCCAAACCCAAACAAACCCAATTCCTGAGATTAGGTCGATAATCGATTTTTGGAAAAAAGGGCTCGCCCTTCCCAACGAATTGAAATCTTAATTTTAGAAACGCGAGTTTCCTTTTTTCTTACTCTTACCCTCTTACCTTTCCACCCCCCTGGATTTCGTAATAAAATCAACGATTTCGATATTTGAGGTTATGTCTGGAACGGCCCGTATAAATAAGGGTGCGTCGCCGGGTTATTGGCTCCGGGCCGGGCTCTTTATTCTTTCGATGCGCAACACGCTCCCTCGTAGGCTGTTACTCATCTCACTAAAGTTTCGAAAAACTAAAAAGATAGAAAAAAAAAAGAAAATAAAAAACATGAAAAAAATTGAACAAAAGAGGAAATACGAGATCGGCGAGGAATGTTTTCATTGTACGAGAGAAATACGGTCCAATTTTCATCGACGTCCTGGCGGGGTCGTGTAACTTTTGCTTTTTCAACCTTTCAACAAACGCATCAACCGTGAACGTACTGTTCTTTGTTTTCGCATACGAGCTAACATGGAAAACAAAGTTGCGCCGGAAAATTACGGAATTTTTGAACGAATTTGGAAAAAAACGTTTGTTTGAGGTTTGCGAATTTTTACAGGACGTTTTTATTGGTTATTTTAGATTTTTGGAGAAAATTTGTACAGGAAGTTTAACAATTGTAGATATAATTATATGTATTTTTCTGATATTGTGTATTTTTTGGTAGATGTATTTATTGAAAATTGTGCATTTTTGGAAATAAATATTATGGGTAATTTAAAAAGTCTGGAGAATTTTTTTCGTAGAAAATACAAAATTATTAACTGAAGGTTCGTAAAAAATTAAAAAATTCTTTAAAAAATTATCTTGGAAAATAACAAAATTCTGGAGACATTTTTTTATTGGAAATTTGGAATTTGTCGAGTAAATTATTTTCGGCCATTTAAAATCAATCAAGAAAATTTTAACAAATAATTTTAAAACGCTGCCAAATAAATTTTATTGCAAATTTAGTATATTTTGATTGTTTATTTTTCGATCTATTTTCCAAAATTTCTCGTCAAAATTATAATTGAAAATAAAAAATTCAATAATTGAATAATTAATTGAAATTTCGAATTTTCAGTTCGAAATTTTTGTAAAAATTTGACATTCCTTAATGAATGAAGAACATCGTCCTTTTAGGCATTCAATTAAGTTGATATTCATGCTGGTTGGTATTCCCACTCGAAAGTGGATAAAAGTCCGAAATTCCACTAAAACGAACCCAAACAAACCCAAACAAATCCAAATTTCTTTTCATCCCATTTCCCCGCCCAATTTGTATCGATCGAGTACGAATCTTGTCAAATAGGAATAGTCAAGAGATGGAATAACTGAGGTTCCATCAGGCCATCTATTTCTGTCTCAAAACGAAAAGGTAGAGGAATTCGTGTCGTTAAAGATTTCTGGGACGTGTCGCGTGAATTCTCGAAGATTTCCCGTCTCGAATCTCGAGCAGCAGGTGTAACGTTATTAATTGAAATTGCCGGGTATGGCCTTTGTGCGGTTTCGTCCGTTCTCATTTCGCCCCCTTTACCCATTTCGTACGGTGACAATTCCCACGAGAAACGGCTACGTGTCATCACGTTTTCATAGACGAGTTTTGGGACTGGGATTTGAAGGTGAGGAGGGTGGGGGTTGGTTTGACGATTGGCAGGAAGGGGTCGACAAGAAAATTGAAAAACTGCCAAAGTTTTTTTTTCTTTATCGTACCTATTTTTTATTTATCGTAAATCATTTCGTATCGGTGATACTTGAGAATTGGGAGAAAACTCCTGAAGACTTTTACCCACTCCGATTCGTGGCAATTCGTTCGAACGTTTTTCCCAAATTAATTTAACGCGTAAAATAATTTTTTTCTTTTTTTTTTCGATAGAATTATTCGTTAAATTCAACCAGAAATAATAGTTTTCCGATACCCAAAAAAAAAATGAAAAAAAGGTTCAAAATTAATGGGAAAATGAAATGGATTTATTTTTAATGCCTGAAATTTTAGGGTGGGATAAAAGTTATTTTAGATATCATATGGAGAAAGTGATTAAAAAATAATTAAAAATCTTATACACAAATACTAAATTGAGTAATTAGGGGTTAAGTAGGAATATCAAAGGTGTTTCTTTGACTCAGGTTTTTTGGAGTTATGCTATACATTTATTTTTAATTTTTAAATTCCAAAACGATCGGGTGTGAACAAATATTTTCCATTATCGAAATAAGAGGTAAATATATTGATTTTTAAATGCTTGAAAAACCAGGTTGGAATTTGTCCACTATCGGAATTTTGAGGTGAAAATTAATAAAAGGCGAAAAAGATTGTCAAGCCTGTTAAAAAGGATAAAAAAAAAATGTTTAAAAAATTATCCAAACTGAACAGAGATAAATATAAAATATTTTCTATGTGATAGTCATTCAACGATCTAATGAATGTTTTTCTAGCGCCCGGAAAACCAGTTTTTGATTTTTCCAAACCCAAACATTTTCAAAGTCAAATTAAAAAGAGAAAAAAATTCCAAAGTTTAACATTTTCAAAGACAAATTAATACGAAAAAAAAATTCCAAAGTTTAACATTTTCAAGGTAAAATAAAAACGAAAAAAAAAAAAATTAAAAAATTGGCAAAGTGACGAGATAATGATTGCACGAAATTGCCGGGGCTTTTATGCAAGATGGCTTTTCTTACTTCGAAATAAGACCGGCTGGGATCGTTGAAAAACCGGAAACGCGAGACGGGGGCGACTGGCAAGATACGCGTACACACCCGGACGCTTCAATTATGCAAATGTATTTAGATTCGATTCCGTTGTTAACGCGGGTGAGCGAATAGCCAACGCAGTCTCGTACCCCCTCCCCCCACCCTCTTTACTCCACCCCCCTCCACTCTTCGTGTACAAACGCCGTTCGACAATTGTACACACAGTGACGGACAACAATTTCCTATCGGCTAACACATGGACGCACCTTGCATTCTCGTTTCGTTCCGAACACTATCGATTTCCACGGACGAACGCGCACACTTTTTCAACCCCGAGCCAACTACGATCGAACGACACTTTTGTCCAACGACAAACAAAAAAAAAAAATAAAGAAAAAAAAAAGTTCGATCAAATACGATATTGTTTAAAAAAAACCATATTCGGGCTGTGTCATCGATATTATAATAATCGTAAATTGTTTTGTTTGGGTTTGTTTGGGTTCGTATCGAATACGAAATTGTTCAAGAAAAAAACAAATATTTGGGCTGTGTCATCGATATAAGAATAATCGTAAATTGTTTTGTTTGGGTTTGTTCGGGCTTGTTTGTGTTCGTATCGAATACGAAATTGTTTAATAAAAAAAAAGAAATATTTGTACTGTGTCATTGGTATAAGAATAAATGTAAATGTTTAAAATCCGAAAATTCGTGAAAGACGTGCATCGTTTATTTTTATTTTTATTTTTTTCTTTTCGTTATGTTTTATTTTTCTTTGTACGATGGAAAGAGGATAATTCATCGAGTACGCTGTTGGAAAAAGTATCATTGTTTGTAGAACGTATGTTATTTGATATACGTTGGCATTTTCAACGCATGAAAAATGCATTTCATTATGAAGTACGTACATTCTCAACGAGAATTTTTTTTCAAGTTGCTTCGAGCCAACGAACAACGGTCAACGACGATGTGAAAAAGAGACCTAAAAAAAAATACCGATAAACGCGCCATCGTCTAAAAATAAATTTAAAAAATCCTTCGATCTAAAAAATACCAAAAAAAATTCCATGAATCCAGAAAATTAAAAAAAATCGATCAATCCAAGAAACTAAAAAAAAATATTCCACCAGTCCTGAAAAATAAAAAAAATATTCCCATAGTCGAAAAAAAACAGGCAGTAATCCACGAGTCCTAAAAAAGAGAAAAAAATGATCCACCAACAAAAAAATAAATATAAAATATTCCCCCAACCAAAAAAATGAATAAAAAATTCCAAAAAATACAAATCAAAAAATCCACTGATACAAAAAAATGTAAATAAATATTCCACCGATACAAAAAATTAAAAAAAAATATTCCACCAATAGAACAAATAAAAAAACCATTCCCCACCCTCAACATCCCAAAAAAATCTCTCCCAATACCAAAAAAACCAGAAAAACCTCCACATCTCCTAAAAGGACAAAAACCATCGACCCTCCAAGCGTTTTTTCCACCCCAACGTCATTGGCTGGGGGGTTTTATTCAATCAATTTGAGAGTCAGGGTGGAGACGAGAATACAATTTGTGCAAAGGCATCAACAGGAGGATCGACTTATCGCCTCATCCAATTCGGAGGTATCCAAGGATTCCTAGGGATGAGGGATGATTCGGTGAGGTCGAAAATACTCGCTGAAACGAGAGGAGGGTGGAAAGAGGGAATTGCACCGTGAGCCGAGACAAGAAATTTGTTGCTGGGAGGAAGAGAATCCGTGAGTGCGTTCAAAGCTGCTGGTTGGGCTTCTGGCCCTCCTGGCGCTGATGTTGCGAGCCGTTACACATTTGGTCGGAGCAAAACCATGCAGGATGCAGTCTGCAGTTTGTTGCAGCGAACGAAGCTTGGGAAAGGGTTTTCCAAGGGGAGGGGGGTGGCAGACAAGGGTGGTGATGCCACCTGCTCGTATACTCGAATGGTAATGTTTGGATGGAGGGCGAAGAGGGATGGGATTGGGGAAGAGGGGGGGGGGGGGTGTACGAGTCTGCGGATGGTCTGGAATTATTCGAGGCGACTGCACGCTGGATAAGCGCAGCCGTTATCACGAATTCTCGGCGCGCCAAATCCCCGAACCATTCGCGAATCCACCCTCGACTCACTTTCCCCTATACCTTTTTCTCACTTATCCAACCCGCCCCCGAAATGCAAGAGAAAAAACAAGCGATGTGGGTTTTTGTTTTTTGTTTTTTTTTCTTTTTTTCTTTTCTTTTCTTTAGGACTCGCACACCGAGTATGCTTTCATTTCCGTATCGGCCTGGGCCGAGGGCTTTTTCTTTGGTTTTTTTTTTTGGGGGGAGTGGGTATTCATACGGGAATGAATGCTTGCTTGATGAGCAAAATGGTTGGGTTGCCGATAAGAGTTTGGAACGGGCTGTCGATTAGGCTTTGTCCGAGGTTTAGATATGGACAGATCGGTAAGAATGCAGAGATCGGCAAGACAAAAATGATCGGTAAGGACGAAGAGATCGGTAAGAACCAAAAGATCGGTAAGAACAAAGAGATCGGTAAGAACGAAAAGATCGGTTAAACGAAAAGATCGGTAAAACGGAAAGATCGGTAAAACGGAAAGATCGGTAAAACGAAAAGATCGGTAAAACGAAAAGATCGGTAAAACGAAAAGATCGGTAAGAATAAGAGATCGGTAAAACGAAAAGATCGGTAAGAATAAGAGATCGATAAGAATAAACGATGGCCAAAACGAAAAGATCGGTAAGCTAAAAAACTCCATGCGTATAAAAAATACTATTCTTAAATAGATTTACGATGGCCCTGCAGATGGAGCCTTTGTACGCAACCTCGTTACGTAAACGTTGAGGGATAACGAGGAAAGAATTCAAGATGTTCGTCGTTAGTCTCGCGTTTCTGGATCCCGTACCGAAATAAATATTTCGAGAGAGAATCCAGAGTTGGAGATAAGACGTGAATAAAGCGGAAGAATCGTTGTCCAATCCGGGTGCCCTTTTCCATCGCGTAAAGTTGTGTCGTATAAACGAGTACATGGGAATCTTTGAGCCTCGTTTCGATTCAATGATCCCACTCAAAAGGGACAATCTATTATTTGCTCGATCAAAAGGAACGGATGAACGTACTTTGGAATCGCGACGGGTTTTTTTTTCTACTTTCGATAGAAATTGACGTGTTTCTTATTTTTTTTTCGTTTTTCCTTTCCATTTTCGAGTCGCTTTTTCGAGGCATATTTTAATTAATCGCGCTGCGCGCTTTCAGCTCGCGGAGCGAATTCCGGTGGGTACAATTGGTGCTGTGTACACGGCGCCAAAACCGCTTCCTCCCTTCGACTCTTTTCATTCGCACGGAAAATACGTGAAAAACGTCAAGTCGGAAAAAAACACGGAGAAGCTTTCGACAGAGAAAAAGAAAGAATGAGGGAGGGAGAGAGAGGGTGAGTGAATGAGAGAGGCCGTGGAAGTCTTTCCGCGAGAGCGTTAGGCGGAATGAGAAACGTGAAAGATTTCTATGGATCGACGAGTTTTTTTTTTCCTCTTGGATTTCGATGCCTGTACACAATCGATTATCCGGGAATGGGGTGTTCGTTTGTCGAAGGAACAATTGAGAGATAGCTGAACTCGTTCGCTATCTCGTAAATGCTCGATCTAGTCCTCTTTATCTGGGACAGATTGTCCGTGGAAAATGGAGGGATCGGTAAGACGAAATAATCGGTAAGACGAGGAGGAGATCGGTAAGACGATGAGATCGATATGACGAAATCGGCGATAAACCCAAACAAAGAAATCGGTCAAGATCGATAAGACAAAAAGAGATCGGTAAGACGAAGAGATCGGTAACACCAAAAAATCGGTAGGACGAAGAGATCGGTAAAAATAAAAGATCGGTAAGACGAAGAGGTCGGTAAAAAATCGGTAAGACGAAAAAATCGGTAAAAATGAAAGATCGGTAAGACATAGAGACCGGTAAAAATAAAAAATCGGTATCACGATAACATCGAAATGACGAAAAAATCGGTAAGCTATCGGATCATTGAGACTCAAGAAATCGGTAAGCCGACCCGATCGCCGAATACTTTAACAGGTTTCAACAGGCAACCTCCCGTCTCTCGACATTTCTCCCATTTCTTATTATCCGTCAACCGAACATATCGATTTTCCGTAGCGGTCTTTAATACCCGTCATATCAGGAGTTGGGATGACGTTCGGAATATCTCCTATCGGTAGGTAGATAAATCGACTCGGGGTAAAGGACAAACATTCGACGAACGACTCAGCTATTTCTTCTTCCGGTAATAATCGCCGGGTTAAAGTCACCTCCACCGGAGGGAATTTCTGTATCTTGGATAAAAACGATGATACGGTTGCCTGCGACTTTACTTTCCGACGTTCTCATACAGACATACATTCTGCTTATATTCTTGTCAGCGGCAACCAGGCTTATCGCGTCAATTATGCAAATACAAGGATTTTTCGAAAAATTGTCATGTCCGAAAAATGTATTTAACGGGGGTCTCCTTTCCTCATCTTTCACAGAGGTTATGTTCGGGAGTCCCGGCACGTCGGCCCATTTCGGTCACCCAACCTAACCTCCAAAGTCCAAAAGACCGAGACGGAAAAGACCCCGGCCCAAGAAACTTTACCGGATTGAGAAGGGACGGAAGTCGAGCAAGATGAAGAATGAGAATGTCGGATGCCACGAAAGGTCGGCGTAGGATGTGAAAGGACGTTCTGGAGAAAGAGGACTAGGGCGGGGAAAGGGGAGGTTGAGGATGAGGAAGAGGAAAACTGCCTCGGAGAAACGAAACGCCGTGGATTCCTTGTCGAGTCCTCGGATCCAACGATATTCCCTCAGGCTTTTCTGTAGGCTCCTTGCACGTAATCCGATGTCGGAATCCAACCGCATTCAGAACTCTTTCCAGATTGGGATTTCATCATTTTTTTTTCACACGAGACTTTATTAAGATTCATTTTGTTCGGATGGGGATAGGCTGGGTACTGTCATCGAGAATCCTGATGGATTCTGGTGGATAAAGAAGCGATCTTGGTGGATTCAAAGTGGATTCCTGATGGAAATCAGCACGGATCAGCACAGCACGGATCTTCAGTTTTGGGGGTCTATCAAGAGTCCATCAAGAATCCATCAAGAATCCATCAAGAATCCATCAACATCGGATTTAGGCCGACAAGATAGCGATCTTTCAGGATCCGAATTGAATTCCAATAGAAGCTCTTCATCAAGATCTCCACTAGCCTATGCCTGTACTTGTTCCGATCCCTCAAGGCTTCCATAATCCACTCTGCTGGATTCAACCTGGATTCAAAGTGGATTCCAGCCTTCCCCGTCGAGAATCCAAATCGGAAATCGGTCTTTTCAAGACCCAATGGCCCAACAACAGGTCCAAATGCACGATATTTAAATTCCCAAGTACTAACGAAGCCCAATTCTGCCATTCCAATATCCTCTAGTCCCCCAACTCTTTTTTTTCATTCCCAATATTTTGGTTATGCAAAAATCCTAAAACTAGCACGCGATTGGCTCAAGTTGATGGTCGTTCCTCAAGACCATCAGGATGTAGCTTTTCCCTCGTTTCGAGGTAGCCCGGAGCCTTGACATTTGTGAGAATAATTGCTGTGTACACTCGAAGGAATATAATGGAACCTCGCTTCCCTTGGGATCTCCCAAGCGTCCCTTTTCTCCGGTTGCCCGAACTCCTCGCCTCATTTTTCTATCCATCTGCGGAGCGAACAATTCCCCCCCTCCCCCCCTCTCCTCCTTCACCATCCCTGTGTTGATACCTTGAGAGGGTCTCGCGAAACATCATCGGGGCTCCACTCGCGGGAAAGATCCTGAGAACCTGAGGATTTCCCGGAGGAAACGGTCCACCGGAAGTGCATCAACGAAAACAGAATCAGCTTTCCCGTAATTCGCTGCACAGTCCTCGAGCTCTCTCAACGGAAATATCTTTTTGTTTTTGGTTTCTCGTTTTTCAATTCATGTTATTATTATTTTTTTCTTTTTTCGTCCATTGTGCAAACAATGCTAATCTCGGACTCGAAAACCACTGTTCTTTGGCAACGAGCATAAGCCTGCAACGGAAAACCCAAACGGGACTTGTTTGGCTATGTTTGGGTCTGGTAGGTTCGATTTTTGGTGATGATCTGAAAAGAAGGCTTTTAAAAATAAAAAAACACGCTTTTTGGGTTCAAATTTGAATGTTAAGCTTTGAAATTTATTTTTTAATTTTAGCTTTTAAACTTCAACCGAAACAATGTTTTTTTGGCTTTGTTTGGGTTTGGTTATTGCAATTTTTGGTAATAATTGAAAAAAAAAACAACCATTTCTTTTGTAATTAAGTTGAAAGCCATGAAAGCCTGTAAACCTAGGCCCAAACGATGATCGTTCGGGTTTGTCAATAAGAATTTTGATTTTCGAAAGCCTTTTGAATAATTTCAAAAGCTTTCCGAAAAATTTTTCTGTTTTGAAAGCCTTTAAAATCAAGTCCAAACAACATCAGTTCGGGTTTGGTATTTTTCGGTAATAAAATTTGCAAAAACCATGAAAGTCGTCCAACTCAAAACCAAACATTATCGAGCAAACCCAAACAAACTGGACAGTCGTTAAAAACATCGCTGAATTTTTTTTTAATGGTTTTATTCCCAATGCTCATTTCCGTATCGCTGCTTTCTCGTCATTTACCTTCGTATCGTGTGTCGTTGACAATTCGAATTTCCGGATATGTATGAAATGTCGTTTTTTATTTATTTATTTTTTCCCCCAACGCACACTATCCCTTTCGTTTCACCGCGACGGATCAAACGCTCGTTCCAATACGCGAAATACGCTTGACTCAACATTTATCGGATCAGGCATGGCTAATCGTTTCGCGGATGTCCAATCGCCTCGAAAAACGTGTTTGCGGAGGCCACCGATATCCTCGGAAAGTCTCTCGAACCGACAGGAACGAAATTTTTGGTGACGCGAAAAAAAAAAGGATCGTTCCGATCAAGCCGATGGTTCGAAAGAGACACGGCTCGGTTCGATCCCCTCTCCGGTCCAATTTTCCATCAATGTCCTTTCCGATGGAAAAAGATCGATATCGTTTCAGAAAAGGATCATCGATTTAGGCCAAAATAACCATGGAGTGAATTTTGAAAAATCATGGACAAAAGATTGTCCTTTAATCAGTTATTATTATTATTATTATTATTATTATTATTATTATTATTATTATTATTATGATTATTATTATTATCTTACTATTATTATTATTATTATTATTATTTTACTATTATTAATATTATTATTAGTTACTTTTTGGACCTTTTCGGTAATTTTTAAATAGTTTTGTGGATTTCTAGCTATAAAAATCCAAAAAATTTTTTAAAAGTTTTCAAAATTATTAAAAGTACTGAAAATTAGTACAGTAACTATAACAGTAACTATAACAGTTATTTTAAGCATTTTTTAGTACTTTTACTAATTTTTAGAACTTGTACTAATTTTCAGTACTTTCACTAATTTTAAGAACTTGCTCTATTTTTTTAGTACTTTTACTAATTTTAAGAACATGCTCTATTTTTTTAGTACTTGTACTAATTTTGAGAACTTGCACTAATTTTCCGTACTTTTACTAATTTTGAGAACTTGTACTAATTTCGGTACTTGTACCAATTTTTTTTTTTTAGTACTTTTCGATCCTTTTAGTACTTTTAATACCAGTTAAAATCTAAAATCGACTTTTTCGTACTCATCAGTATCAGCGACGTGTTTTTTTTTCCTCGTTCCTTCAAAAAGCATAACTTTAGCTTTCCATCCAATTTTGGAAAATCGCCGAGATGACGATCCCTGCATATTTTCGATTGCACAGAACAGACCGGTGTTTCTGTGAATGGCATTGAAGTTGTGTTCAGTAGTCCACGTAGGAATCCATTCTCCTTGCCAGGAGAGCGCGTTGCTGCGAAATTTCGATGGAATGTACACGAAATTTCGTCTTAGTCGTACGGGTCCACTCAGCCGTGAACTTGGGCGTCACTGATGGCAAATCCAGGGATTCGTCGTGGTAAACGTTCCTTGATATCAAACCGGACCACCGATGATGCTACGTCGATCGTGCGTTATTTTTCTTCGAGTACTTTCATCCTTTCGTGAACGAGTGGAAAAGGGCTTTTTCCTCCCCCTCCTCCTCCTCGTCGTCGGACCTAAAATCCGTATCGAGGAGATCCGAAAGTGTACCCGGATCAATGCTACAGAGCCAAAGATTCCAAGGAAATAAAAAGATCTTGGAGAGGTCGATGGCGACGAGAAGGTGAAAGGTGCGGAGGGGGAGGGGGGGTAAAAGAAAGCAAGAGCTCGGAGATTTCTTTCTCGATACAATATCCTGGCGAAGATGTAAAGAGTATATCCTCTTGCCTTACCCGAGACGTAATCTGGTTTGCCTCGTGCTACGTTATATATACAGGGTGTCCCAATTAAGAATGTCATCATTGAAATGGGAGATTGGGGGTGAAATTCTGAGGCGATTGATACAAGCATGTACGGTTCCCGGATCAACCCCTGAATTATTATGAATTTTGGAAGGCAGCCAACAAGGCACATCCACCATTTCATTCGTCTCGAAGTCTCCATTTCTAGGGAAAAATGTCGAAAAAATATTCTAGAAAGTTTTTTTGCATTTTCCCAGTCTAATTTTGCACTTTCGACAAAATTTCGGCCATATTCGTAATCAGCGGAAAATTCCCGATTAAATAGAGCCTTTTAAAAGTCTAAAAACGGAAAAAAAAATTTTTCGTCTTCCCTGGCCACTTTTCTAGAATCTCAGAAATCACGATATTTCAAAAGGTCGTAGAGTAGGCTTCTTCTATGCGATGGAGATTTATTTGGTGTGTTTGGAAAAGGTTTTTGCCTGAC
>JAPYZJ010001529.1:0-47236 GCA_030522765.1 Ophioninae sp. B BG-2022a | reverse complement strand
GTGATATAAATGTGGGAATATGCCGGTACTTCAAAGAAATCGAAAGGTTATGGACAAGAATGGACGAGGGGAAGAATGAAGTGTTAAGTGTGGATGAGAATTAAGATATAAGCTAACGGGGATAGGTACAACAGGCGATGTAAATATGGCGTTTCGTAGTAAGATGTAAGGGTAGTTTAAGTTAGAAATAAGATATGCTTATAAGAGAGGAACTTTGTAAAAAAACTTCATACGTAAGTTGTGCAAATAAAACTCGATTATATATAATATAAACAAAGATAGTAATAATTATAATCATTACAATAATAATAATAATAATAATAGTAATAATAACTATAATAATGAAAAATAATAAACATATTAGCAGTACTAATAAAAATAACAATAATGATAACGATAATAATAATAAAACCACCTAGAGATGATGATGATGATGATATGATTTATTATGCCCCAGTCGAAAATTTCGGCCAAAAGAAAAAACCATGACAATTTGGAACATAAACTTAAACATAACTTAACAGGTGGTGATTTGAGAAGGTAACAAAATGAAAAAGTAAAATAAAAAATAATGATAATAGAGCTGATACTAATTATGCCAGAGAAAGAGAGTGAGAGAGAGGGAGGGAGAAAGTGAAATGAAAATTTATTTATTCCTCGACAAGTTATGGAGAAAATTGTACCAACTGTGTAGAGATACTAATATTACAAACTGCCTGCTGAACCACGAGTTTAGCTAGCGCCAAACACCAGTCTTCATGAAGCAACGCTTCCGATTCTTCGTCTTCAAACTTTTTACCGGTGAGCCAGAGCATTCTTTATCTTCAAGGTGAAAAATCATTATTTTTTAAGTGTCCGAACCAACCTTTGCGTGTTGTTCCCGACGAAGCATGTTCGCCATAAGTCTCAACGAGAATTCTGTGCCCTTAAGCCCCCACGTTACTTTTCTATCCTTTAATAAAGCAGTGCAGTGAAATTTCCTGCAAATACACTTTTTGGTTTATGAAAATTATGAAAAGAAAGAAAGTGTTCACACTTTGACGAAAATATCGACGGACGATATTTTTTCGAAATCTTAAACAAATATCTACAAATTATGGTTTCCCTAGGATCTCCTAAAATATGTGACAGAATCAAATAAAAAAATGTGTGTTTTGTATATAGCTACGCGAGTCTTCTCTCCTCCAAGTCGTGATATTAACCAAACTTTTTTTACAGCATTTCCATCGCGCGGCTCGGTCGGTAATAAAATCAGTAATTTTTTTTTTCGATTTGAGAAATTTGGGGTAAAGATAGCCGTTCGTCTATCAATTTGAGATTGTCTGGTCAAATTTCATGAAATTCGGAAGAGCCGTTTAGGAAACCCGTGAGAAACTAGTTTGCCGATCTACCTTACCGCGATCGGTAAGGTCGATCGGCTTCGGGGTGCGGCCTCCTCTTGAACTACACGCGCGCAGATCGGGATGAGGCCATTCGTTGAAAAACAGCGAAAACTTATTCAACGTCCCAGTAATGGATGATAATACACTTCGTGATAAAACGAAA
The DNA here is from genome assembly GCA_030522765.1 of Ophioninae sp. B BG-2022a. Taxonomy (NCBI): domain Eukaryota; kingdom Metazoa; phylum Arthropoda; class Insecta; order Hymenoptera; family Ichneumonidae; species Ophioninae sp. B BG-2022a. The sequence goes on along the minus strand of JAPYZJ010001529.1, from coordinate 45,691 downwards.
AAATGAAAAAGGAATAAATGACAAGAGTGAGAGAGAGAGAGAGATTGAAATTGACGAAAAGCCCGAGAGGGCGATAAGGCGTGACGCAAAGTACTCGAGGAATAATGGTCCCTCCGGATACAGGAACTCTCGACGACTTCAATTTTAATCGAATTCACCGGTTTATCGGAAAGTTCTCTTACCCGATATTTCATTAGCCGTCTAGCACCTGTGCGAATCTTCCTCGCTTCGGTATTACTTATTCGCATATGTAAATTGCGCACCGAGGAATAATTTCACTTCCAACATCACGCACGAATTCACGAGGCAACGCGATCTTCGGATTCAAGATTTATGAAGCGGTTAGAAAATCGCTTCACGTGGACGTTACGAGACTTTGACGTGGTATTTTCAAAGCGCAGTTTAAAACGCGACAGGAAAAAGATCGCAATGAAGTTTTCATCGTTGAAACAAAAAGATATTTTTCGTTATGAAGTTGCAGCTTCTAATGTTCGAAAGCGACGGAAACATATATACAGGGTGACCGGAAAATCGACCTATTTCTTCAAAGGGGTTATAGTAGAAGTAATTTGCAACAAAAAATGTCCCATCAACTGGGGGTCGAAAATTGATGGTTATTGAGATATCGATGTTTTTATGTTTTCTCAAGAATTTCCTGACTTTCTGCCTAAAATAAAAAATTTCTAAAAAAATACACTATTATAAACAACGATTTGATACTTTTCTAAGAGACCAAGAGTTAGCGATTATTTAAAAACAAATTTTGCATCCATATTTTACATAATCTGAAAATTAAAAAGCCAATTTTCGACCCCCAGTTGATGGGACATTTTTTGTTGCAAATTACCTCAACTATAACCCCTTTGAAGGAATAGGTCGAATTTCCAGTCACCCGGTATATATATTTCCAACATATAAATAACCATGACGAGACGAAAAAAAATGTCGTCGCCAAATATATTTCTGTTCGACAAGTGCAAATCTCGAGGGCAATTTTGTATGGCAATCCCGTTGATTTTCGATAACCATAAAAAATCTGGTTCGAAAGCATAAACTGTTGTGATTTCGAATTTATGGTTTCGAAACCCTAAGTGGTTATCCAGCCTATAAATCCCATAAATTAAAAATCGAGTATTTCAGCATTTGAACAAAATGAATGAATGCGATATTACCAGTCGACATATTGAAACCAAGATTTTTCAAGGATGAAAATGAATTCTACAGAAAGTCTTTTTTTTTTCATTGAAAACTAAACGCCGACGAAAAATCGAATTTCAAACATTTGTGAGGTTACGTTGGATTTTTACGTGTCCTCAACGTCCCCAAAGGGTTGGAAAGTATTTCGACGAAAATTTCAGGATGGACGCGGGCGTAATGTATTCGCGTGTCCAGCATTTTTTTTTGGACAACTGGATCGCGTATATAATTTTAGCCTTTTACAGCCAATTTTCTAGCGAGTATGAGTCAAAGCCTCTTACAAACGGGAATATTCATAAGCCATGGATACACCCGCTGGAAAACGCGAACGAGAAGCACGAGCGGGCTCGTTACCATCGATGAATAAATAATTCGAATTATCTCTAACACTCTCGTTCTCTTGACGTTGCCGAAACGCGAGAGTAACAGCGCAATATTCGAAGGGCGCAATAACGTGGGAATCGCGATGTTACGGTATTACGAAACGCAAACGATTTCTTCAAGTTTCATAAAAGCGAAATTTCTAGTTGAAAGTTTATAAATCTTTTGCTCAATGGCAAATAGTCGATCAGTCGTGTTTGTAAAAGGTTTTGGTGGTCAATGAATACAAGAAAACTCTAAAGTATGCAGGAATCCGAACGGAATGAATTTCAATCAATTAGAGACTTGAATACGCGTCGAAAAAGGTTCAAACGAAGTAGCAATATTGAATGAAATCCGTGATAAGAAAGTCATCAAAAGTAATATTGGTATGAAGTTTCGAACAACGTTTCGAAGACCTTAAATTCGAAGACGTTAATTCTCATGCAACTAGATCCCTCCGAGACTTGTAATAACTTTTTTCAAAATTATTATATCCAGTATGTTTAAATATGAATGAATGTTTTCACAAAAAAATGAATGTTTTTAATATTTGCCTTTTTACACAAAATTAGTAAAATTTTTTCAAAAATATGCTTCAAATATATTTAGATTATTTTTCAATCGTTTTCATTTCATTTTTTAAATAATATTTCTCTATAATCAATTCATTTGTTCATTCAATTCGTTCAATTATATTAATTATATTGGCTACACTTTTTCGAAATATTTTCAATATAGTTTAAAATATGTTTTTAATCCTCTTTCAACGTATTAAAATTTTTTTGAGTGTTTCAAATATTTAGAAAAATAATTCATGCCAAGTATTTGATTGATTTTTCAAAACATTCTTTAGTTCGTTTCGAAAGTATTAAACGAACCGTTAATAATGTTTTTTTCAACAAGCTTATAGCGTTATTAACTAATCCAATTTAACGTCAAAAATATTTGCTTGGGCGGATCGGTCTCGCGTCAAAACAGAGGTGACCCGCACCCTTGAAATTTGCAGCAATGCGGATAACTCGCCGCCGCGTTTTCTACGCGCCGCAAACTTTTCGGCACGTGTAACGGGCCATGTATCTCTTGAAGCACTAAATATTTTATTTTCTATTTAAAGAATTAGTTTAATCGGCTCCGTTGAAAAAAATTGTTCCGTGAAATCGACATCTATCGAGATCGTGTAAATGGAAAAATAAAGCAATCGTCGGACCGGACAATGCGCGAAAGTGAAAGATCTGCGCGAACACGCATAGTCGTTAGAGCAATAAAAATCGGGTACTCACCTCCTCGGCAAATTCGAAGTCACCGTCGAACTTTCTCTTGCAATCTGCCACGGTGATAAAGGCGATTAACGCCGTGCCGAAAAACACCCACGAGAATCGCATTTTGCAACGAATCCTGGTCCTCGTTAGTCGATTAAAATATATTCACAAATGAAGAACGATAAAAACTATTCCCGCGTGGTCACCAGGGGATGAATCAACGCACGTACAATCTCACTTGGATCGCTGAAAAATCAATCTCCGCCGATCGGGCTGATGATTAAAACGCGACAACGGACGTTCGATTCTCTAGATTCCGCGAAATACAAAGTTTCTGCGAAACGGCGTGGCGCGATCCGTTTTTTGTTTTTTTTTTCTTATGTTTTTCCGCGAACGTTTCGTCTTCGTCGAAAGTAACAACAGAGGCCGAAGAAAGCCTGAGTCGTTCGTTACGTGGGTGGAGTAGTGGGGGTTGATGTCGGTGGTGGCGTCGCGATCAACAAAACGGAAGGAAACGCGCGGAAGGAACGCAAAATGTGGCACTCGCGTTGATCAGCGAGGAGGCACGTAACGCGAAAAAAGGAAAGGAAAACAAAACGACCGCGAGTGTGGTTTTCTCGGAATTGCGCGCCGGACTCGTGTTTCGTTCTCGATTTTCACCCGCCCCGTCCTCTGTGGGTTCCTTCCTTGCGTAATCGTAATCAGCGAACAAAGCACGCTCGCGAACCGAGTTTTCGATTCGTGGAACGTTGCGTGGTATCCCTCGAGAGTACGTCGTCCTGCTCGAGGAGTCGAACGAACAGTGACTGCGGCGCAAGGTGCGCGGAAAAAGGGTAAGACCGCGCGAGGGAGTGGGAGAAATCGTGCAACGACGGAAGCGCGGACGCCATTGGCACGAACTTCCCCGAATATCCACGGGCACAGTCGAAGCTCGATTGGTCGACCGGTGGGGAGAGGGGATCTCGCGCTGCCGAGTAGTGCATAATACGCCCGAACAACACACGGAATATTTCAGGATGAAAACGTAAGCCTTCGCGTTCGCCGCTGTGTTTTTTGCCCCACGCGACTTCTTTCTCACACGAAAATTTCTACTTCAATTTTTTCCATTATTTCGACTGTTGTCCTTTTTTCGCGGGACGCGGACATCATCCTACGTCGAATATACGATGGATAAACTCGCGCAAAGTTTACCGGCCATTTATACTGCGCGAGTCAAGCCAGCGCGCGGACGACCGATACAGCAACGCGAGCTTTTGAGGAAAACGCATTCCGAATACCACGTCCCATCAAGGTAAAACTAAATACGCATTTAAACGCATGCAGCGAACATATCGAAAAAACCGATAAATACATATCGTTAACGCAACAAAGAACGCTTCGGTATTCGCGTGTGAGTTTCGCGTCGGAATGCTCCGTATACCTCACCCAACTCGTTCCTACTTCCTTTCATTACTTCCACCACACTGCATCGCCGTATGATCGACTAATACAAAATCCTTTTTTATATCTTTCCTATTGTTCTTTTGCTCAGATTTTCAAGAATTTTGGCGATGTTTTCATAGCCATCCGGTAATATCTTAACCCGGGTAATGTTGACCTTGAAATTTTCCACAAAAGAAAATTTCCATTATCTTTTCTCATTCTCAAATAACCAAAAATGACAAGTGATTGCAAAAAGCAACAAAATCCGTATTTATTTTCCGCGAAATTGTAAGGTTCGAATTACCACGTAAATTCGTTTGATATTTTCTTTTTTAAATTGTCTCTGTACGAAAATGTTTCGATGCGAGTTGTCACAGTTTATCCAAAATGCTACGCAATGTATTTTGACAACATTTTAGATTAAAACTAATAAAACTATTATATATGCGTTAAAAGTTGTATATTCTAAAAGATAATCCAATACAAATGACTCTAATACGTATTTATACGAGACATTTAGATTTTGCTCTCGAACGTTTCTTTTCTGGCCACCCTGCAGCTACATCCGTGAGAATATCCTGATCTGACTCTCGTCCTTTACACGTTTCTCGATAATTCGCGATTTCGCCGCGTGGCGGCGCAGTTCGTCGCGCAGGTCCGCGCATGGGCTAAAGCGTGCCTGAGTGTGTGTTCTATGTACGTTTTATGAGGTGTAACGCGCCAGTCGATATACCACTTTCTCACGCGTTTGTACGAAAGGGCGAACAATTCGTGTGCTGTTTTCCCAGCCACCATTCGTATGCGTAACTCATTGTTCACCCGGATTCAATCCGTTGACACGGACGTGTGCCGATTCGCGTTGTTCCCTCACTCGTGAATTTATCGTTGCTCGTCTTTTTCAATCAGCTGGTGTCCGCCATTGCGATATGAAATTGGGACGCAAAGAAGACTGAAGGGAACGTTTCTTTTTTTTTTTTACTTTTTCGGACGATTCGCGTGAAAGACACTTTGAGATTTTGAATCGCTCGGAGGATGGGAAAAAGTCTACGGGGCGCTCGGCGCCTCTTGAAATTCGAGTGCGTGGCTCTTCGTTTTCCTGAAACTGGAATTGATGGGGGGGGGGGGGTATTGAGTGGAGGGGATATGCAATTGTTTGGGTTAACTGCCATTTTATGTGCCTTTTGACATCATCGCGAGGCTTAACGTAACCTCACTTTTTCGGAAATGGTTGAGGAGTTGGGTGTGAAAATTTCGATAAATCTTTTATTTTTCCTGGCTACTCGAATCGAGGATAACGGTCCAACATATGGTGCGGGAATCGCTGATTGAAGGTAAACTTATGATTACGATCGAACTGTTCGTCAAACTAGCGTTATTCTCAAAAGTATGGTTTTTGAAACGGTGAACACGATTTCTTGATATCCCATGCATCAGGGCTATTTCGGAAAATGAATTTTGAAGGAATCGGTTAAACGATCGTTTATATATTTATTTTCACATACGTTGTCAAAATCGGGTACTAAATTTCATTGTAAAATATAAACAATTATATAATAAAATTCAAGGATGTTTAGTTTCTTCATTTTTACTGGCATCGAAAATAGTTGCACATATAAGTTCGAAATTTCGAATGGCAAGGAGAAAAAATTAATTTAAATGAATTAATTATTGAATTCAACTTGATAACTTCTTAAATTAAGTTTTTTATTCAATATCGAATCAATACAAATTTTCACTTTTGAAATTTTTTTTGTCTCGGTTTCAGCATTGTAACGAAGTAGTTGTAAAGATTATTTCGAGGAAAATGAGTTTTTTCGTATTTCAATCGAACGAAAATTGTTCAATATTTTCTCTCGATTTTTCAAGGATAAACGACATCGTTATTTTCAACAACTAATACAAAAAAATATAATTACACTGAACAAGTGCACGAAATATCAAGTCGTTCCGTTCGTAAGATATCGAGATATCGCATATCATAAACTTTGCATTTGAAAAACATACTTCCGAGAAAAACGTTGAAAATTCAGTTTGTCCAGCAGGTCTATCGTCATAATTGAAGGTTTACGTGCAATCTGTGATTCCTGTGGCATATATATAGCCATCCTCTTCAATTCCAGTTTCCTCGAGCATAAAAACGTTTTTTAAGCTTCCTCACTAGCCTAACCTTTCAACTACATTAATCCGGATTTTTCGAATCAGTAAAGATAAAACTACAAACGTATAAGGGCCATGAATTCATGAGTTTTTGTTTCTTAATCAAATATAGGATGAGCGACAATTCCCAGTCTCACAATTTATCGAAAACAATAAACAATTAGCTTCCACCATAGAATAGCACTTATAACAACGATTCCATCATCGAAACGTTGTCTGATTCTACTCGTAGAAAAACCATAGCGACGATCAATGACTTTTTCAATAAAAATCATTTGTTTACAACACTTGAATAGTAAAATTCACCAATTGTTAAAAATAAGTAATTGACACCTACAATAATAATTTAATAATTATTCACTCATTGACTAATTAATATTCGCAGTAATTACTCATTAATACCCGATCTAAAGTGAGACATTAATTCTCAATAAAAAATAAATCATTAACGCCCAAAACAATAACTCATTGATACTCACGGTAATAACTCATAAATAGTCACATCGATAACACCTTTCCTCATCCATGAGCAATAGCACTTCAGTCGTCATTCATTTCATATTTCATTGCATATCATAATAAATAAAAACGATTTATCTAGTTTTACTGCAACTTTTGCAAGGACCATCTTAATACCACCTTGATTTATCTTCAAATGAAAAATCTATGTTAGGATCTTCCGTAACGCGCTTAAATCTACCATGTATAGTTTTTAATTTCGGCTAAGGTTTCTAGATTCGTTATTCGCATTCCTCGTAATTGCACGTAATTCAATATTCATACTCGTTCCAATTCGTCGTAATAAATTCTCAATCTATCTTCGTTTCTTTGAGTTTACTCGTTAATGCGACCTAATGAGGTCTTATTAATGTTGATTTCTCAATTTATGCTACTGTCCTCGACTCGTGAAAATTTCTCATACTATAATGCAAATGAACTTGTTCAATTATTCAAAGACTTGACGATAAGCAATAAAAAATCGAATTACCCGCTAACTGTACGTAATTGAGTTTCGCATGAATCGAATAAGCATAAATGAGAATGAGTATAAATCGAACAATTACAGAGTTTATCCATTATTTACGAACGAGTGAATATTACTCGGCAAAAACTTGACCCGTAAATCGATAAAACGCTTTTAAATAATAAATATAATTAAAAAAGAAAAAAAAGAAAAAGAAAAATAAAAAATAATAATAAATATGATGTATGGATAGTTAAAATTTTAAACGTACTGGAACTGGAACTAGAATTTATTTTGGCAACGTTCCAAGGTAACTGGGATAAAATTAGGTGAGAATTTATTCCGGCCAAATTTCAAGACAGAAAGGGCGAAAGTAGGACACGAGGATTAAAAAGCATTGGTTTTAAATAAATAAGGGAGATCCTAATTCGCATGTTGTTTTAAAGTACCAAATTGACGTAAGGTCTTCAACAGGCTTGTGATGGAAGAATTGGCCCTGGAGCAACAGAACCTTACTCGCCAATTGGACGAGCAAAAGAAAGCGGAGTGTAAGATGATGGGCGAATTGGAACGACTGCAAGAGGAAGTCGAACACGCTCAACAATCGACCGATTCATCGAGCCAATACGCCGAAGCTCTGAAGTTCGACATTACCAATCTCGAGAGCGTTATTCTCGAAAAAAAGATGCAACTGGAACGTTTAGTTAGTGATATGAAAGAAGCCAATTTGCAGAGCCTCACCGTTGCTTCCCAAGATGAGCAGATCAAATATTTGTTGGAAGGTAAAAAGCAGCTATGTTAAGAACACAATTGGGTATTTCATTTATCTGATTTTCGATACTCACGTTATGTTCTCATTTAGGTGTACGAAAACCTGGCAGTAAGCGTAGAATTATCGGATCACCGAGACAATTGGAAACTGCTGTCCCGACGAGCAAAAACCCCCATGGAATTTGGGTGTAATGGAAACCCATCGGACGCGTGCTCTATTTTTCTCTTTTTCGAGATTTTCTAACACTTCGCGAAACCTAACGTCACTGTAGCCTTTTTTGTCTCTTGATACTTTCAAACGTTTCACTAACACAACTAATGCGTAGATGACACTTTTGACCTTCCATGATTATAATCACTCGTGATAATGTAACTATACCGCTTATCTTTTATTCTTTACTAAAACTAAAGACAGCCCTTCGTCGTATCATGCTTACACGTGTTGAATTCAACAGCGAACTCGGAAGTTCCAAAACTCTATGAGTGGAGACCCATACGCCTACCGATGAAATCTGGCCGCCGATTAGTCGTTGCCACTTTTGCAATAAAAAAAAAAAATCAAAGCGAATTAACGAGGTTGCCTTTTCTCGAATTTGCCTTGTATTCCACCGGAAGTAGAATCGGCGCTCGACGACCTAGAATAAATTCTCCAAAGGATTTTCGTTACGAAATATACGGAGAAGAATAATTTAAACTTGGAGAGGATTCTTTATTATTTTTACGTTCCTCTCGTACAAATAATCAATTTTCGAACTGGGACCAAGTTTTGCTCGAAACGATTCAGAAATTGGATGTAATCATTATTTGGGTAAATGTTGAAATTTCTGTTAAAGTACTTTTATCCTTTTAAGATATGGTCGGTTTCGAACGCTGAAAAACGTTATTTTTTATTTATAACCTGTTTAGCGATTTTAATAGTCGTTGAAAAACGACGGGATCCCTCTACGAAGTCACGCTAAAGATTTTATCCCAAATCATGAGTATCAGCGTTTTTGCTTGATTTATCGAAAACGTTGAAACTCGCGATTCGCAACTTTGAAGAAAAATCCTGAATATGAAGTTCCATGGGTTTAGCGCGAAAAAGGATGGATTTTATGCAATCATACATCCTCTAATATACCCTTTTAAAAGAAGAATTTCATACACGTTAACATTCTCTGAGAGGTATTCCATCAACTGGTAATAAACGTGAAAAAAGTTTAGACTTCGATTTTTGAAATTAGCGCTTTCGAATAAACAGAACAGAGCTGCCATTATTCCAACTTGTAACACGATTTCTACCGAAAGAAACGAATTTTGAAACTTTTACACACACCGGTAAATATTAGAATATAATTCGTACAAAAGCATGTATCAAGCAAGATAGCAAGTTGCCGGGACGCTCCAACTTTTCCAGCTGATGACGTAGGCAAAACTCGGGACGGTAGCGTTGCAGAATTGACGTGCGTCGGAGTTCGACTGTACGAGAATACACAATACTTCAAGTGAACAACGGATAAGAGAATGTCGGTAAAACTTTAGAAATACGTCGCTATTTTACGGACTTGCGACGAAGAGTGGCGAGTATTGAGGGAGAGGGGGAATAACCCCCTACTAATTTCGCCCGCCGGAAATACAACAAAACAAACCCAAACGTTTTAATATTTAAAAATTTCTCAAAAATATTTAAACGCAACTCCGGCGGACAAATTTACCTATTCCCATTCTGAGCACTGGATAATAAATTTCCAAATGAATATCTTCATTTCATGGTCAGTATTATAACCTTTTCCATCCAAAAACATTCTGCATAATATATCGGCATTCATCATATTTAAGTTCTATCCACATTATCATATATTTATTACAGAAATTATACATCTACCGAATCTTAATAATCTCACCTCATATTTAATACATTAAAATTGCGCTCACACCATTGTTTTCCCTAATCAATGTCATATCATAATTTTCAGATATGGAATAAATTTATGAAGAGGATCCAAACGAAGGATCGAAACGTAAACCTGGTTTTTTTTGATAACCTTGGATGCAAACCAACACTTGGCCGAACCGTAGCCGACTCCAGAGTATACACTAGACAAATTTACGATCAAAGTTTGGGGGCGAAGCCCCTTGAGCCCTTTACACTTCCAGAAACCACGAATTCATGGGACGCATTTCTAAAGCCAACCGAGAATCTCATTCAGTAGTCGTGCCAGTGATAGGTCAGACGCGGTTACGACAACGAGGACGTAATGATACACAAGCGCACGTTACGTCCGAAATAATCGAGATGCGGGCTTTTGCGAACATTTGCTGGATCGAGAATTATTACGAAACGCAGCAGCAGGGTCGATTGACGTTTGAGCAAGAGAAGGTCAACGCTTGCTTGCGAGAAAATTAAAGTTCGCAACCGGAAGCTCTTTCAGGTGTATTTCATTCCGCCAAGCTGAATTCTCACATCCGCATTGTCGAGAAATACCACGGTCTTTTTGAGCAGCAAGCGCACACTTTTGCAATTTCGGTGGACGTGACTTTGAGACTCTTGAAAAGATGGGAATCAAGAGCGAAGACTCCTCGTTTTCCTTTTAACACCCACTAGCTGCCGTTCCGTAATCTTGCTTCTTTTCCTCTATCGAACGTATCTTCACAGCTGTCTCCAATAGAGGGATCTCTTCTGTTTCTTTCTCTTTAGATACACTTAGTGCCACTTTTGAACTGAAATCACACAGAGATAATAGATCTCGAGTAGATATGGGCTTTGTTTTCGTATTTCTTTTTCTCAGGTTCTTCAATTTGGAAGCTATCGGGAATGGTGAATGATAGTAACGTTCGGAAATTGCGAATCCCTCTAAACTTCGGTCCATTTCGAAACTCCCATAGTTCTTTTTCGTAATGGAAGTTTCTTTCTTCTTCCATCGCATATGCTAGAGGCGACCGTGCTCGAACACGTTTACTCGAGCAATTTCGGGAATACGTGTAGGTAGCGAAACGCTCGTGCTCCAACGATCGGATCAACGGGCTGAGACTTGCCGCGCTCAGGGAACGCTTTTTACAACCTTTTCAACCGCAGCACCATCGATTTTTAACTCACCGTTTCTCCAGTCACGTTCGTGCTGAAGTGCCAGAAACGAAACGTGAGGTTTTCTCGTCACCTCTGCGTATCTATAAAAAAAAATACGTAGTAGAAGTGAAACAAAAGTATGCGTATGTACACTCATATTTATACAAATATATTTATACAAAATTTTATCTAAACTTCCAAAGTCTAGTCATTATCGTATAAAGATTCTTCTTCGTTTAACGACGAAAGCTCTTGCGCTGAAGATTAATGCAAATACGCGTTTTCAATAATATTTAAAAAAAAATGAAAAATCAAACCATCTTCCAAGAGGCTAGAATAATTTGCATCGTCACGAAACAGCATCAGTGTCAGTAAAGTCAACCAGTTCAATTATTCATGAAAGAATTACGACTGATCTTATATAATTGACCTTTGAACGAAGATGATCCCATTAGTGTAAAATGAATGTAAAAAATGACTTTTTGAGGCGCGATTGTAAAAATATCAACAGCGACAAGAATAATAACGATCTAAATAATAATAATATTAATTCAAGCGGACCGATGTGATAAGAAAAACTGAAGTGATAATGATGATTCCATTACACATAATAATTATCAGCAGTTATAAACAATTAATCTATGATAATCGATAATAATGGTTTTTAATAATTCATCATATTTTATAACGACGGTTATAATATATCCGGTGTTTTTCATACTTTTATAAAAAGAATTTTTTGCGCCACTTTAAATTGTAAATTCCTATTGACAATCAATTATTACTGATATGATTTTCTATGCTTTGAGTTAAGGACATGTCGAAGACGTACCACGTGACACACGAGTGCGAGAGAGATAGTCGAAAGTTTCAAATCGCACTTTCTCAAGGACGGAACATGTTTATCGTAAAATTCAAGCATCTATTTCTGTCTGTATAACTTCTACAAATATTGTTGCTCGATTTTTCGTCGTAGACTTAATCGACGCCGAGAAAACGGATTTCGAAAATTTGTGAGGTTATGTCATGTCATGCCTTTAAGAGAAGATGTAACTATGTTCTTCGTTATTATTCAATTCAAAGGAAATATCTGCTGAGATTTATCATTCGATCACTTCCGCTCGTAATTTATTCGTTGGGCCAATAGATCATTATTACTGATAACTATATACGACTGTGCATTTAATCGATAATTGTATGTTACGATAATATGCGAATGGGAGAGGTGGCATCAGCTGTAGAAACGTGGCGGAATGTACACTTTCCACGGATTCACCCTGATCGATAAATACGCCCGTTCCCAAAAACCTTGACCTTCGCAACCTCACTGAGTTTTGCTTACCTGTGCGCGCAAAAATTCATCGAGTCACGCACCACTTTCCCCTATCAATGTTTGGATTCTCATCACGTACGTGATGGATTCTCCCCATGGTACACGTACTCATGAAAATTCTCCGTTCCTCTCGGTCCATTCCTTTCGCCTCTGAAATACGTTTTCAGTAAGGCAGTCCCATCATTTCTTCAATACTTTCGGATCTCTCACCCAGTAACCGATTTCATAAGACATCTTCCATGGATCCTGTGATCTCAGTTTTTTCAATAATGAAAACACAACGCGACATACATTTGGGTTTGTTTGTGTCAGATGTGCATAGGAGGACAGTTCTTAAGGATTATATGTGCCGATTCTTCTGGGGTATGCCCCCACTGGTAGTTCTCGAGTCGCGGCGCTGACTCGCTTGGGATTGAGGGTAAAATTCCGAGACGATTGATACAAGCATGTATGGTTCCCGGATCAACCCCTGAATTATTATTAATTTTTCAAGACACCATTCCATTCGCCTTGAACTCTCCATTTCTAGGGAAAAATGTCAGAAACATATTCTAGGAAGTTTTTTGCATTTTCCCAGTATAATATTGTACTTTCGGCAAAAACTCCGACATATTCGTAATCAGCAGAAAATTTCCGATTACGTAGATCCTTTTAATCGTCTTAAAACGGAAAAAAATTTTTTTCGACTACTCTCGACACTTTTCCGAAAACTCAAAAATCACGATATTTCGAAAGGTCATAGAGGGAGCTTTTTCTATGCTATTGAGATTTATTTGGTGTGTTTGGAAAAGGTTTTTGCCTGACTTAAATAACGGCGTTGGATTCATATCGATATCTCGTACAGTTTTCTCGGAAAGTCCACTTGAAAAATCGCAAAAAAAGAGGCAAAGGTGTTTGTATGGAAAAATTGACAAAAATCGATGGTCCAACTTTGAAATTCTGCCAAAAATCGAAAAATCATCGGATTTCAGTTATTAAAAAATCATTTTGAAGAGAAAATCATAACGAAGAGATTGAGCACAGAGTGGAGTACCAAATCCTAAAGGGAAAAAAGTTATCGATGATTTACTAAAAAAACTAATTTTCTCCAAAAATAAAAAAAAAATTTAGATTTTCAATACTTTTTTTTATTGGTCCATTTCGATGTAATTTTATCCCCTGAACACGAATCTACCATTCATTTCCCCAAAACCAAAAATTTCCATGAAAAAATCGTAAAAAACATCTAAAAACACGATTTTTGTCCTTGTATGAATTAACTCAGAATTTCACGCATGACATTCCGTATATCTTATATTAACGATTCGTAAAAAAAAGCCGATCACTCAAAGTGGTAGGGGTAACTTTACCGTCCTACGAAACAGCTGATCGCTCGTGACGCCGCCGTATTCCATAAAACCTTCAACTTTACACGAAAACAAAAATCTATTTCATAGAAACATAGAAAAATACCAAAAGTGAATATTCAACAAACGAATCTAAAAGATTGCAAAATCTTCCGAAATGAGTATTTGAAAATATTAAAATGATCGAAAATTAGTATTATTTAAAAAAATAATTTATAATTCGAGGTCATTTTCAATTGAAGAGGCACATTCAACATACGATGTAAGAATCGTCGTAAAATAATAAACTTGTGACTACGCCAAAACAACTAGTGAAACTCTAAACGGGTTTTCCGCGAAACTATCTTGTCTCAAAATGGTGTACACCATTTATCAACATCCGATGAACGGGTTGACTTTAAATCTGGTACCACTTATACAATAATAGTAGTTTCGTTTCTACCCGTGTTTTTCCTCTTAAATGTTTTTTTTTGTTACATGCGAAACTAGTAAAATCCAACTATTAAAAATATAAGTTATTATCAATATCATTAACCTACGAAAAATTCAAAATACAATTTCAACATTTAAATAGTGTATTTTATTCTCGAAAAATAGAAAAGCTCAATGATGTCGATTATTTAAACGCGATAGCAAAAAAGCTCGATCAAGGCTTAGCCAATGTTATCTATTTTGAGAACGAACTCGTTTATTTTCGTTTCAGATCAAAGTATTGGCCAAAATCAAATACACCGTTCAGATGTTTACGTTTCGTCGTTCTGAACGAGTTTGTTCACGACAGCTTTTGATTTTATTTTAAAATGAATTTTTTGCACAGTTTTGTTATTGTACGAAATCAAATAAATGTCCAAATGATCGATTAGTCAACGCACTTCCAAAATCAATTGCTTCCAATAACTCTGGGTTTCGAAGCATTACAGTAACCTAATATCTTGGTTAACAATTAAAAACGAGAGCGTGTAACAAATACAGAATCAGATGGGTATTCCTGCGGTACTGAAAGCAGTAATGTCTCGATTATCAACGACCTAGCCTCACTTTCCATATCGTCACAGTCCCAAAAAGTCACAACGCTGTCCATTATTGTCTTCGCAGGTCGAAGTTCTCTCAAAATTCTCGAGCACTGTCAATTCTCTCGGCACACTCGTCTTATCGACGATAAAATTGTAAGCGCGCATGCGTCGAATGCCAGTCGAACATTGGTTCGTTGAATGTTAGCGTAGCATTGGTGCGTTGAATGCCAGACGAACATTGGTGCGTTGAATGGTCGCGCGTCGTTTCTTCACAACAAATTCGACTGGTTGTTGTTACACCGTGCGTAGTTTTCCGAATCATCAGTTCAAAGCCGACAGAATAAAGTCGAGAAACTCTGTAGTCTTCGAGTAAACTCCTGGATAGCCCGCCAAGGCGCATTTGAAACCGTACGAGACTACGCCGATACTGTACCAGGTTTTTCCGATCGGGATCATCAGAGGCCCACCGCTGTCACCCTGGAAAATACGCACGCGGAAAAGAAGAAGTGAGAAAACATAAACCGCTATGATACGTATTTCTAAAGTTTCTTATGTATAATTTTTTGAGATTTCTGCGATCTCATATTCGTGGAAATAGCAATGAAATAGAAACATCAATTTCAGTGAATAGAATTAACAAATTGTTTTCTACCAGAATAAAAAATGGAACAGTTAAGTTGATCGCTATGAATTCAATTGACCCGGTTTTCGTTCCCTACATAAATCTGAACAAGGTTCTATTCCGGACAAAATCATTCACAGGTCACGAATCTTCCAAAGTCAGCAAAAAGTTAGCTACTTGCGGACATCTATCCACGAGCATGCAATTTTACTGCACGTCCGAACAGGGTGCCCGTCTGACTGAAAAATGAAAACGTGTTGCATCTTCTTACACTGCACGCGTCTTTGCCACCCTGCGCATAACCGGCGCATATAACACGATGGTCTATCGTTGCGCCTCTACCTCGGTAGCCTGATCTGCACGTAGACTCTTCAACTATTGGCACCTGAACCTGTTGTAGTATAGAGGCGCTCGTTTGATCTACGGAGAAGATAAGGGTAAGGTTTATCATTAAGTACCGCGAATACCTAAATGAACATATATAAAGGGCAACCGAGTCGACTGTGCCTAAGACTTCTGACACTCACTCAAATTGATGGCACCCCATCCAACGACGTATGGAAAAGCATCAACCAGATCAAATTCCTGAATCTCTCGTGTAACCGGTAGGCAAAGTGGTTTCAACAGAGCTTAAAAGGAAAAAACGATAATTGGTTAGCTGGATACTTCATTTTCCAAAACATGAGTGTGCGTACGCACGAGAAATTCTCATGTTTCTATTTACGGGTGAACTGCTGAATGGCCCGAGCCAATCTCAGAACTGCGATGTCGTTTGTAAATGTGAAAGGATTGTACTGAGGATGGATAGTTTTTCTCTCTATCGGCAAATCGATCGTTGTTGCTCCGTCGTTGTCATCATCGATATCGAGCTCACCCAACCGGACGACGTAGAGATCGTTGCGGCCGTAAATGCAGTGTCCGGCTGTGAGAACGTGACGGGACGAGATGAGCGCGCCGCCGCAGAGGTACTTTGGCTTCTGTGGATTCTTCGAACGGTAGCCAAGAAGTGCTGCCCAAGGCCAAAAACCTGTTTTCCAATCGACCATGCAATAGTCAATTCATTTATAAGTTAGGGAGAAACTCGGTGAATAATCTGTCAATACATAGTCTATACTGCTGCGATTAGAAACTTGAAATTTTATGACATTGATGTTCGCGTGTATGATAACTAAATCTTTTCGGTATGCAAATTTCTGACTTCTTGCGAATTCAAGCTTTGTAAATCGTCCTAACATGTCTATACCTTTTCACTCGAAATTGAGGAGTTGAAAATGCAACAAAAAATTATGAGTAATTATAAAACGAAGAAAGAAATATGAACAAAATATCGTTGCGTTCAATCGATCCAAACGTCGACGTTATACATTTTGACTTCAGGTACCTTGTTATGATCTAAGCACCTAAGAAAGGATGGTGCGATATTATTTTAGTAAAAGGGTAAAATAGACAATACAAGTTTGCATGTAAATCCAGTCTTTTATAATTTAAATCCACAATAATTCGTATTTTGCCTCTAAGTCGAAAATTAGCGCATCATTTTTGAAAAATCAAACCTTAAGAGTGTAAAATCTAATGTAGATCAACAAGGATTGAAAAAAATCCTCGAAAGCTAGATACTATCCTTAAATTACAGAGTACTAGAATAACATAGTGATTTACTAGAAATAATTTGAAAATCTAATAAAATTTCATTAGTCTAATTTTGAGACGAACAATTATTCTTTGGGCTGCTTACCTAACGCTGCAGGTACTCCATTGACGACTCTCGTGTATGACACGTTTGTGTAACCACACACCGGAGATTGAAGGGGCCCGTAATTATCTGGTTTCGGTTGGTCGGGTGGGAATGGTCTATTGCGATTGTTAGTCGCAACTTTGTCATCGTTATCATTGTTGTTGTTATCGTTTCTAAACTTGCCATCAGGACAACAAACTATTGGGTTGCCATCTTCGTAGACGCATACGGAGTCTCGCAGAAATCCACCCCATTCAGTGCCGTACTTCAGAAGTATATCCAAGAGAGGCTGGCATGCTTTGATGGGTACGCATCTGCCCACTTGGTTGAAAGGGTTCGTACAGGAACCGTAATCTAAAGTTCCAAAAAACGCTTAATTTTTTAACCTACCGCATTTTATCAAAATGATATCAGCAGAAAATAGGATAGTGGACTATCTTCAGTCTATCTATAGGAAACATCAGAAAACATATATCTCTTGTTATAAATGTTATACTGTCAAAATAGCAACGCAAACAAAAATATTACTAATAACAGACATATTCATGAATGTTGAATCCAAATATCGAATACTTAACTGAGAAAGTTTTGTAAGTGATACCTTCGAAAGTATGTGCTAAAATGTTCCTACCTTATCGAATATCAACTCATAAAAACTAATTGATAATTATTACAAAGTTAAAATAATAAACGTTTTGTTTCATTATATATAGAGGTAATTCCCTAATATCGGATATAGGAAAACTGGAATCTGGAGCTTCATATTGGATATACGATTATACGCAACTTTTTTTCAAACCTGTGATATCGCTAATCATTTTCACTCGTTTAAAAAAAAAAATTAACTGCGAAACGTTGGAATATCGCGAGTAAAATAATTACTAGCATCTTGCATATATGACACGTAGATCAAATCCCAAAACTCGATGGTTTTATGAATTGTCTACTATTTTTTTATGACAAACAAAAATGTCCGATGCATGGTAACTCTTGCCAACGTTTGGGTCGAGATATCGTGATGACACGTGAGAAATTTCAAGGCTGCTAAATCCTCAGATTCATTAATAATCCTGAGGCGACCACTTCGAACACTTCACTTTTCAAACATGTTTTTCATATCCGAAGAGCAAACGGAACATTTGAGAACGAGGAATGCGGGAACTTCGTAGATTTTCGCTCACATCGATGAATACCAAAAAAGAATGTTTGACGTGTGAGCACTTTTTGAATATTATTTCAAGCTGTCCAAATGACATTCCATAATTTTCTGCCTCATTACGGGAATGTAACTCCTATGGAGCCTTGACCGGTTTTTTTTTCTCTATATTGATCGATACGTCATCGTGCCCGCTGAGTTCTTGAGAATCGAATATATCAGACTTGGAGGAGCGAGGTGCAAAAAGAGAAAAATCACAGTAGTCAACAGATTTCGCCATTCCGGCGTACGTTGGATATATAATTAACGTATGGGGTATTCTCGACAGGATTAAATTTATTAGAATTTTTGGATTTTTGAGTTAGACTTTTTTGCCACTGTTTTTTAACCTTTCTTTACGCCCTTGTATATTAGGGTGCTTCTCATTTTTCGACTTTTGAAAAGTAACTGCGTCAACCCACCATTCGCTTCTGTCATCCAAAAAACGAGCTCATTATATTTATTTTATTTTCAAATCAAATTTCTTCTAGAGGGTTTGCTTCTAGAGAAATTATATGCTCTATGAAAGTAGTGAATGATTTGGCGGAGCGGGGAGTGGCATTAATGGAAGAGTACAACAAATCAATTACACCGATGAGGAACAAAAACAATACTTTTGTTTAATTGTGAAGAATTTTAGACAGAAGTATCCAAATACAAATAAAAATACATTGTTATCATAATTAAATTTTCATTATCATAACTCCCTACTAATTATATGATTTAAGAATGATTATAATTTTTTTCACTGAATATAAATACTATTCAAAAAAATATTTTTTTTTTAATTTTACTGCCCGGTAGCGACCCCCAAATATTACTTTAAAAATCTGAAACAAATAATTTAGTACTTTTTTGGATCATAGAAGAGAATGAATGGGTGACGCGAGTGAAATTAAAAAAAAATTTTTTTGCCCGTTTAAGAAGCACCCTACAATGTAGAGTACGAATTATAATGATCCCTCAGATCTATAACATATGGCGAGACGACCTTTCGGGAGGTTTCGTGTAGACACGATTGTCCGAACTCGTCACTTGCTCTCCGCATCGTTCGAACCTTGACCCTCTTTAATCCGGACTGCGATTGCTTTCCTTTTTTTTTTTTACGTTTTTCACCATAAACACTCGTCAGAACTCGCTACGTCGCTTCGCGGTAAAAATTCCACGTTAACAGGTATAACTCAGAATTCCCGGTAAGAATTTCAAAGTTAACGCGTCATACGAATTTCTTGGTACGAAATTCAACGTTAACGAGCAACTCCAATAAGATAGATCCGCGTCCATGTGCCGGACATCGATGTCCATTTGCTCGTAGGAGACGTGCATAAATAGATACACAATTTGCACAATTCGCATATGCGACCCGCGTTCGCGCAATCCTCGTTTCCGTACGATCCACCGATTGGCACGTGACGTACTCCAAAAGAACTTTACCTCCCCGTATGCTCTCAAATGTCAATCTTCGTGGAATAATTAACGGAGGACGGTTTGTTGTTTTCAATCAAAAGACGACGCGGTCAATTTTCATTGAAGATCAGGATTTTCCTCCTGATCAGTTCGATTTTGAAACAAATGTTTCAATTTTTCAAACCCAATTTATTAATCGATATTAATTTTGCAAATGGACTAGAAATTAATAGCACTGGATTGTATAATGAAATTTATAAAGCAGTCTCGAAATTAGTGTTCATGGATATAATAATCGAGTTTTCGAAATAGTCTTGAAAATAAACCTGATGAATTGAATAAGGGAATTTTTTAAATTTAGTGAAATTAATCTTAACGGATTGTACAATGGATTTTGGAAAATAGTATGCGAATTAATTTTAATGGATTGAGTGATTGAATAAAAAACTGATTTATCTTGTAACCAGCAGCAAATAGATTTGTTTCTTCGTTGAAAAAAAATTTTCTGGATACAAATAGAAATAATTTTTCCTGTATTTATTTACGATACCAAAACACCGCAAATTTTTTCGTTTTTCTTTGGGAATGAATCTAAAAAAATATTCGATCGAAATGAGTGAACAGGTTTATATTTATTCTGGCACATACATTATTTTTTGCCTTCCTGATTTGGGAGATGAAAAAAATTATATATTTTCGTATTTTGAATGAGCCGTGTATTAATAAATAAATTCAAAAAAATTGCTCGATAAAAAAAAATCAAAAGCTGAACGTTTACATGTTTTACATAAAAAATAAATAATCTTTTTACATTATTTACGATATAAATTATTATTTAATTGTCCATTATGAGAAGAAACAACAAAATTGTTTTTACTAGCCATCGTCACGCTTATACTCGATCCTTTTTTTTACAATACGCTGGCAAAAATAATTTACTCAAAGATACCTATCATTAAAAAAAAATGAAATTTGCGCACGACATTCGCTTGGAAAGCAGAAAAGAAATTAATGGAGAATATTTTCCTTAGGCGCAAGAGCTTCCGGTTTGCTGTATACTGACCTCGTTGGCCGGAAGCCCGATGATGGGCCATCATCATTAACAGCATCCCAAATGCCAGATTCCTCGACGACATCGTGTCCGCGATCTCTGTGAAAAAAAAATTGCACACTTTGATAATCACGATATCGCAAAATCTTTTAGCCTCGAACCTGTATGCAGGAACATAATATTTTTGTCCCAATCGTGCGGCATACATTATGCAATTTTTAACACCAATCGATGTTACGTTGAGTGTATCTTTTTTTTTCGTTACGCACTTTTCTTCGTTGAATAACTTGTGGTCGTTAATCTCTGCCGCGAAGGTACGTTGCCACGTTAATCGTACATTCATAAAATCTATAGTCTCCGCGCATAAATTTGCATTTACTTTCCTAGTCGTTCGCGGATGACTTTTTCGGCGAACGAGGATACATTTTATTTATTTTCTTTATGTATCCGTACATAAGTATAGAGCAAACATGAAATAGATTTTCGTCCCAAAAATAAACGAAGAGAAAAAGAACTTCCGAAGAATTTTTAAGTGTTTACGAAAATCTTTCCTTAAGGGGGTAAAATAATGGACCATCTGTATTGAAACCGTCGTCTTTAAAAATGAAATTCATGGAACTTGGTATTTAGACTTTTGGTTAAAAATCAAAGAACCTTTCAGCGTTATTTGAAGTAATTTGGCAAATCAAGCCTTAAGGGGTATCACGCCTCTTGTATTGGAATTCCGTTAGTTTTTTAGCAAGAACTATTGAAATAGCTATTTAGCCTGTTGGCTATAAATATAGAATAACCTATTTTAGTGTTGAAAAATATCGTTCCTTAAGGAGTTGGAAAGTATTTCAACAAAAATGTCGAAATTCACGCGGACGTAGTCGCTGGCTAGTTAATTATTTTGTTTAATCGAAGAAAAATAGCGATTAAATTGGGTAAGTCATTCGCGAATTGAGAGTGATGCAAGTAGCAAATGGTAATTAGAAGTGCAATGATAATACGTCAATACACGCAAATGTATGCGTTGGAACTCAGAAAAAAAGCCAAAATGAAATCGTATTCGCTAAATAACAACGATCAATCATTGGCTCTTTTAGCTGTCATTTCCATTTTCGTATCATATTACCATAATAATCGTTAAATCCAGTAAGGTTTCTCTCTAAAATTCCTTAATGTCAACTTCACACCGGAAAACACGAAGAAGCGTAAAATCACTGGTTTCGTCATTTTTAAGGTCAACATGATTATTTTTTTTTGCTTGCTTGGTAATCACCGACATGCATCAGCACCTTTCAACAATAGAGGAAACGTTGATTTATAGTATTTTACCGGAATCGAAGTACGCCTTTGAAAGGATTTGAATGGACAGGCGAAATGGAAATTTAATGTTTTGCGTAATACGTCACGAGTAATTAACTATTCACGGTTTAATGTTGAACGGTGATTCAATGGGGACTAAAATTGTTTCAGATGACCTTCTCCGAGCGAAGTGACGAAACGGATACTCAAAGTTCACGGTCGGGCAATTCTACTGTTTTTGACAACTCGTGGCCAGCGATCCGTTTGTCGGAACATTTTTGACTAGAAATTATCACGAAGGATTTACGAGAGAGACACAAGCGAAGTTTGATTGTGAAATGGACCAGTGAGCGGGAGGCTGATTTTTCTGAGCCCTTCGTGTACATTAACGAAGAGTCTGTGTACCAAAGAATCAGGGGTAAAAATAAGGAGAAAAAAGGAAGAAAGAAAAACGAAGAAAACAGTGGGTACGAGGTAAAAATATAAAGTCGCGTACCCATGAAAAAAAATACGACAATTTGGATCCTCCGAATCGAGGGATTATAAATATTTTATTTAAAGCAGCAAAATATCAGTTTTCAATGGCGCCAAAATACCTGTTGTACCAAACTGTTATCGATCATCGCGAAATAATTAATGTTGCATTTTCTAGTATCGTCAAGCATATAATTCTCGACCGAGTCGTAATCACGTATAGGGGAAAAAAAAAGTAGTTTCCACGGGCGATCAAGCTCATCGCACCGATTAGGTAAAAACGATTATGTATGAAAAATAGCGGGTATCATCTCAGACAATATTTTTCTAGCACGAACGCTCATCACCGATAAACACGGACGTTCTTGAAAAATCTTCAAATACAAAAGCAAAGAGCAAAACTGGTTCTCAACACAATTTAATAATCACTTCGCTCGCACGAGGTCACGTTAATAGCTCTGATGCGTCCATTTCGCAATCAGTCATCGTTGCGATTCACAAAGTCTTTTTTTTTCGCATCGACGAACGTGCATTACCGCTTTGAAAAAAAATCTTTCTTTTCCGGTTTACGGATTCGAAAGGTTTATCGAGTTACCGAAGAATCGGAACGCTATGTTTCTACGTACGCTAAACTCGATGTCAAAAGTGAATCCAGCTTGTATAAGAAAAACACGAGAAGTCTGCATTGAAAAAAAAAACAAACAGAAAAAGCGTGTTAAAAAAAAAGATGAAAATGTCTAAAAAAAAAGCTCTAGGAAAAATGGATTCAGCGATGATACTGAAATTCGAGATGCGATAAGAAAAAACAATTTGTTTTACGAAACATCACGGTATTGTTTGGATTACAATCGTTACGGCTCAAACTCAATGGAGTTACGAATGATTAAATCTTCGATTGAATAATATAATTTAATTGTTCAATATTCGATTGATCCACTCGTGGCTTTTTCAAGCACTCAAATTTCTCACCGTCGCGTCAACCAAACTTGGCACAGTTGAAAAAAAAAATCGGCTCATTCTCGGGGCAATAGATTCAATTTTTCCCTACTGGATAACTCGGAAACATCAATGAATCTGAATCGTCGATTACACAGAGCCAATTTTGTCCAAACAACGAATTTACCCGGAAACCTAAAATTATCGGGGCATTTGACATTTTTTTTGCAAAATCGATCCCGATAGCGTTTCACCGGCGTGTACACGCACCCACTCACAAAAATCGGTACACTTTTATTTACGTATAAATATGAAAAACTCACGAGCGCTTTTGCGTATTTTCGTATATATCTGTAGATAAACAAAACCACGATATTAAATCTACGACGATACGACGTAAAAGGCCGTTAAGTAACGACTGATCTACGGTTCACTGCTGACGTTCACTTTATATACCGAGCACATCCAAAGGATCGCGACACACGACCGCCTGATGGAGATCTGTTGAATCCTGAAATGAATATTGGCGGATCATGGTTCGAAACCTTCCGAGAATTCGCGTCTCCTATGGTTTGATTTTTTTAAATCCCGAACTTGAGCCATTTTCGTTGGTCGATATGGAAGAGTATGAAAACTGTATTTCGAAGTGTGTTTGCGTGTGTGTGTTTATGAAGAATCGTATTTTCGAAGCAAGCAAGCCGGAGTCAATTCTCTATCGATATACTTGTCTACTTCTAGTATTCTTTTTTTCTCTCATCGTGGAGTTCGCGGGTCACAACGATTAGCACTTTTCGGACGTGATCCTCATAGTGAAATACGAATTGATGAGATTTGTAACGTGCGTCGCAAAAGATTAACCCAAACAAACCCAAACGTTATATAACGATACGCGAATGCAATTTTAAGAGGTCGAACTACGGGGGCGAACTGAAAAATAGAATAGTTTCGAAAAAATCGATTTTTAAGAGATCGAGAAGATTATTGAAAAATCGTTCGCTTATTTTGATGTACATTGAAGAAGTTGCGTACCGTATAGGCAAAAAAAAACGTTTTTTAAATTGAAATAGATATTTCTGGTCAAGACACAACCGGGATTTTTATTATTATCATGTTTCGATCATCAGCAACTATTTTGGTATTTTTTTCGTTTTTTTGAGGACAAAAGTTACTTCATGCTTCTCGTTAACTCAAAGTTTGACGATCATTTATATTCTTGAATCAGAAGTTTACCTTCAATCTACGAGTCGTGAACGTATTTCCTTTGCTTCCCCAGTCTTGATTCACACTTAATGTGTGAATTTTGGGATTTTTTCAGTCTTCCAACTCGACGTGTAAACGTGCATTAAACAAAAGTTTATATTTCTTCTTCGGTGATGTTGAATAATTGGAAAAATTCAAAAATTGTTTGTTTGTTTTTTATAGTAACCGAAACATTTAACGGCCCAGTTTGCATATTCGATTTTTGCATAAACACAAACAAGTCTGAAGAGTCATCAACAAAAATTGCGTAAAAAAAAGTTACAGGTTTTTGTATGTCGCTCGACGTTCTTCGAGTCGATCGCAATTAACCGGCAATGGAACGGATCCACGAAGAGCCTCGGGAAAATCCAAAAATTCAGGGCTACGATTGTGACGAAACGAACGAAATGAAAGGAGCCCTCAAATATAGCAGAACTTGTTGATCGACTTTCACGGAATTCATATACGAAGGACTTGCATCTGATGCGATATTACATATCGCATTTTGTAATTGATTTTCTATCGATCAGCTTAACGAATTAACTTGTTTAATAAACATTAAAAAAATTATTCGGTTGGTGATTAATTAATTGCAATGTAATACGTAATTAATGGTTTTCTCATTTTTTTAAATAATTTGATTAGTATATTAAAAAACTACCGAAAATCTAGGGTAAAAAATATTGTTCTTTTTTGTCCTCTTTCCATCTAATAATCGAAAAGAAAAATTTTTTGGCGATTGGAACACGAACACAAAAAATATCATTTTCGAAAAGGCTACAAGATGAAGTCGAATTTAACTAGAAATTATGTTTGCATTTTTTCAAAATCGTAGAAAGGAGACCGATTTTCGTGTTTGACCCCCAAAAAACCAAAGAACCAAAGTTCATCCTTGACTATCGGAATCAGACGCAAATTTTCTCGGATCGACCATTATTGAATCTCGGATTTCAGGTTTTTACGTATATTCCGTTGACGTGCCAACCGATGGACGGCTTAACGGTCACCGCGCCGAGTATCGGTCACGCGAAACGCAGATGAACAATGTTGCGAAACAGACGAGAAAATCCCGTTATTCCGTGTTGATAATTCGATATTAATGGACCGAAACCATGATTCATGAAACTGCGCGAAACGGACCGAATTGGCGATTCCTAGAAGTCTTCCGACTACGATTTGCATATTTTTTCTTTTATTCCGAAGATCGCTTATCGATGAACTGATATAAAAATAACACGCAATGTGCGCGAGATCGGACCGATATAATTTTCCGAGGTAATAATGAACTTCCGGTTGTGTGGGAAAAAACCCTTTTGTTATACACGTTGCTTTCGATCGCGTTTATTGTAGGACTTGATTCGTCGACGCGAGCCAGCAATTTGTTATATTACGAACGGGTAATTCCTCCCGTGTCGAGAATCGCCTTTTTCTGTATTTCTTTCTCTGTCCATTTCCGAAGCACGCTGCGAGTCGCATTGTTAAACGCGGTTCGCTGGGGAGAACCCCACTAGGTTTCCCGGCTCATCCCTGTTTTCATTTGTTTCGCTTCAGTTCCATTTTCAAATTCCAACTGAAAACCCTGCGTACAAATATTAGGTTGAGGAATAACTTCGTAACGTTTTTATATTTTCTTTTGTTTTACAACGACTTTTTTGCTGATCGGTCACGTGTTAGTAAGAGTTAGAGTTCTCTCTGCTCTACAAAACTGTCCTAATCGTCTTTTTGAGTAATGACATTTTTTATTATATTTTAGGCTTAGAAATGGAATATCAAGAGCAACATTTTCGACACCTGCTGTTTTTCACTTTTCATCGATCCCAAAAAGCTGCTGAAGCAGCCTGGGACATTTGCAACGTCGAAAATGTCGAAAATGCGAAAAGCTGGAGTCGGAAATATTGTTTTTAACCCCTTGGGTATTCCACTTCTAAGCCTCAAAAGTAATATAAAAGAACAGAGTGCTTGAACAAACGCACGTTACTTCCAAAATGATCGAGGTGCGGACGGGTACGAATATCCACTGGGTCGAGAATCATTACGAAAGGCAGTAGCAGCGTTGATTGAAGTTTGAGCAAGACGAGGTCCTGTCTGGATCTTTCGCTGAATATACACAACTAAAAAAGGAGAAAAGTGAAGAAATGGAAAGAAGTCACGAGAGACGGTACTCCGTTCGAGTTAACCATTGTTTATAATCGACAAGTCTATCCCGAGTTAACATCACCGCAACCTTTTACATATTAGCCCAGATGCACTCTTGAATTATCCCCGATAGCGGTTATTTAGAAATAAATACTCGAAGTAACTAAGACCGCGGCGATGACTCAATTATACAAAAAATCTGCTTTTCATTTTCCTCGTTCGCTTAATTTTGATCCAGTTTCTATTTGCGGGAAGATCGAAGAACGCAATCGAGCGCTCCTTCAGGTATGTTGCATCGTGCCAGGCTGAATTTTCGCATCTGCGACGGCAACGGCGCGATCTCTAAGAGCAGCGATGCAAACGTCCACTTTTTGCTATTTCGACGAACGCGACTTTGCTAGTTTTAGAAAGATGGCAATCAGGCGCGAAGATTCCTCGTTCCCGTCGACCATTCATCGACTGTCCGTCCTTCCGTGAACTCACTTCATGTTCTCTATTGAATACTCTTTCCAGCTGTCTTCAATAGGGAAATATCTTCTGCTGTTTTTCATCTCTCTCTCTCTCTCTCTGTATCTACCTCTTTCTCTGTGCTTCTTACTTCAGATGCACGTAGTGCCACTTGTCAACTGAAATCACACGGGGACAATGATCGATCTCGGCTCAACATAATTCTTAACTTCGTATTTTTATTTGGTTTCTTTCTATAATTTGTGAGACGGTACTGGGAACTGCGGATAGTGCCATTCGTCAACTGTAAATGCGTCAAAGTTTCAGTATTTTTTGAGCCTACAAGAAGCAGACCTCTGTCTATGAATGAATGATTTTCATCATCGTGTTTTCGGCATGGTTTTCGATTATTTGAGTATAATATGTAAATAGTTATAAAAAAAAAAGGTGTACTCACCGATCGGATCGACAGGATGGGGCTCACCGGGCTCAGCGGACGCTTTTACAATCTCCTCAGCTGCAGCAGTGTCGATTTTTAACAGACAATCTCCCACGGTCACGTTCGTACTGGAATGTCAGAATTAAGTAAGAATCATCGTCCGAACATACACGTATTTATGGGTTATCATTTAGGGGAATTTACATTTCGAAACCCAAACAAACAATAACGATCAGACTGCGTTAGATTACACGGATTTGGAATTTTTTCTTCAGCTGCATCTTCAATAACATCACTAATAAAAGACCAAACAAAAATCAGGCTCTCAACCGTTACCCACCAAGAAATTCCCGTCACTGGAGTTTCCCTCTTGACAAGATTGCGCCAATGCTCGTGAACCTCGCTGATAACGTGGAGTGCGAAATCCCTTGGCTTAGGCTCGCCATTGAAGGCAAAGTGATTTTCCGGTTTACCATCCGGTATCTTGTAAATTTTGAACCATTCGATCGTTGCCTTCAAGAGGCCTGGATAAACCTTCTCCACGTCCCCGATGTCTGTATGGAAAACAGTGAAATCGTGGAAGAAAATATACGCGCAAGTACAGAGTTCACCACGCAATAGATAAAATTATCGCATGACGTTGAATCACTCGACCTTGATGGAAGGAATTATGTAACGCGAATATTCGCTCGCGTGGTCGGGCGATTTGTCGCAAAGATAAATTGTAGAAGATTCGTTCGAATAGATTGGAAGCGGTATTCGAATGAAGAGTACGTTCAATTACTCTTGACCCACTTATGGCTCATTACAGGCAATCGATTATCATCAGAATAATGTATACTCACCCTAAGAACTGAATCATTTGAATAATGATGATCAAAGTAATAAATAACCCTTACTATCATAATAATAAGAAGAAGCAGAAGAATAACAAAACCAATAATCCTAATCACATAAAAGAATAAAAATTGCCTGAAAAGTGCCTGAATTCAATTATAACTCTTCCAATACCATTTCAATCGATCAAACTTACCGTTCATTTGTTCGGCCAATGGATCATTAACATCGATTACTATTATCTTCCAGTCAGTCTCGCCTGCAACACAATGTACACTTCCGGTTTCACAAGGTCATTGAAGCTTGATAAGTATAAGAACATTATATTTATGAGCAACGTGTGATAAGACTGCATTCGGTATATATATATTTACGTTACTGCAGTATACGTATGCGCGCCATGCACTCAGCTGTAGAAACACGGTGAAATGTGCAGTTTGTTTGAACTCACCTTCATCGATAAGCGCGACCGTCCCCAGAACCTTGACCTTCAGTACTTCACCTCGTTTTGCTACCTGTGTGTGTAAGAATTCATTGAATCACGCACTGTTTGCATCCTCATCATCGCACTCGTGAGAACTCGTAGTTTCTTTAACTCAATCCGTTATACCACTGGCATCCATTCATAACAAAGTTGTTCATTTATCCATTTAATTATTCAAGGTGCCTTACCCTGTATCCGATTTCGAGGACATCTATGGGATCATTGTCTCCCTTGAATCCCGTAGCTTCGTCCAGCACTTCCGGATTTTCCCATGTCTGGAAATACGAGTCTATGAGATATTGATTTAAAAAAATCAGTGCATGATTGATCGTATATATTCTTCATCGTATAAAAAGTGCGATAGGAAAATACAAATTGTGAAAGCTCGTAATTAATCGTTATTAAAAAATTATAAATGGATGTATGATATTTTTTACGTTTGTATCGGTGAATCAAAAAAATCATCCGATGAAGTGGAAATATTGTTTTCTCTCTATACCTGAGGCAAAGCTCCATAATTCCAAATGTAGCCGTGATGAGGAAAGCAGTTCGCAACGAAGCGTAACTTGTCCTTTTTCACATCTTGCTTTATTGGGTTTAGAGGTTCTTTGAGATTGATTTCCATTTTGGCGTTGGTCCACCTTGGGACCTCAACCACCATGTTGAACACTTTGTTCGCCTCGTCTGCGTATAGAGGTATGTCGTGCATCGGCGAGCATGGGCCATCTTCGTTTTCTGGAACATCACCAGTTTTAAGTAAAGGCTAACAAGAAAGAGGGAAGTCCTTTCATAAAATGAAAGAACTGTAATTCTTAAAAAAATGAATGTGGTAAAGCACCACAGTCGTAAACTAAAACTCAAAGACCCGTCATCCTTAATAATACAATACAATTTTTCTAACCCTTCCAACGGTTTTTCCGTAGTTCAAAGGAAACGTTGAATGGAAAAAATGAAAAACAATACAATCTCCGCACACTCACAATTGGTTTTCAAATCAAGGTGCTTTTGCTGCTTTTTATGGTCCTCCCTCAATATCCAAAATTCGTTTAACTTTTCATACATATAACACTGTATTCATTGCATACGTAACATCATCCAAGAAAATAAAACATGCCAAAACTAGCTCTCTACATATATTGTGCATATTATCATCCCACAGAATTGGAAAGGACATCGGAACAAAAGAAGAGTGAAGAAACATGGGAGCTACCATATAGGAGAAAGCTGGAGTGAAAGGAAAGAACTTTAAGGATGCAAATTACCTGGTCTACATCACGAAAAAGACTGATATGTATGTACAAATGTAAAAACCCAAAATATCTTCAAAAATAAACCGTGAACGTTCCAACAATATTTTGAGCAAATATTTGAGAAGATTAACAAACCAAAAAAGATTTTGTTTTCTTAGGACATATACCAAGAGAATTGTATCAATTTGTCAAAGTGGCCATTGCAAAAAACCAAGAAATTTATAACGAAACTGATGCATCAATATATGAATAAACCCAAACCTGAAGTGCAAGCAGTAGATGTACTACATCGTATCCAAATCAAGGCAAAAGCATAAATTCTCCCGTAAGGAAAGAAAACATAGAAATTCATCTAAAATTCTCAAAGGATATTCCTCACGAATAAAAGTTCCATAATGCCATATCAGAGGAGATTAAAGATTAAAAAAGTAGCTGATGGCTAATATTAAACTACTGTTTAAAATTTTATCATCAGAATAAACTAATTATCGAAAATACGGTGCGCATAATTATCATTGATTTTTGTAGTAATAGGATAGTTGACAAAAATGAGAACAAAGGATCTCTGAAACCAGCTCCTGGCTCAGGAAGGAGGTAAAGTAACAGAGAGCAAAATTAATAAGGCATTGGTATCCCCGATAGGCAACTTTCTCTCGTGCATATAATAAATGTAATGTAACATTTGAAAGGTCAAACTTGATACACTGTGATAAAATTTCTAACGCAATTACCCGACGTAGAAACCCACACATAAATGCACGTATAAATTTGTCTACGTGTATGTAGGTATTTACATATATCACCATATTAAATGGCTGTCGTAGTACCGTTATTTAGGCTGGAGTATGAAAAAATCCCTTCGCCTTTGAAATATGAGAATTGGAATGGGAACAAGAATCATATAATCATAATAGATAACAAAAAAGAATCAATGCCGGCGGAATGGTAATCGGAATAATAGAAAACGATCACTCGCATAATGGTCCAGTTGGTGTCTAATAATGCATTAGACCGTAACGAAAATTCGCCGAATAGGCTAAATCTATTCTTTCTGGAGAAGTTGAAGGACACATGTTTTATTCAGAACGTTAAAAATCGCGACCGGTCGTTCGTCCACACACGCGCGCCTGCACACACGAACGTTCCTAATGGAGCTCTCGACCTTTAGCGTGAAGCTTCGTTACACGCGTGTGCGTATTTCCGGAAAACATTATTTTTCATTGGTCGGATCGAAATGTGGAAATGCGTGGGTTCTCGTTGTAAATGCAATACTCACTCAAGTATAATCTGTACTCGGTGGTATTCGGGGAACCGCGTTCGATAGTACTGTACGACATTTTAGATTTTGTCGAATACGCCGCACACCTGGCAAAGTTACTGAAACTGAAACGTCGCTGAGGGCAAAGTAAACCCGATCGAATCGAGGCTCCTTTCGTACTGAAACGCCGGAACACGTGCAACGTTGCTACCGCCATCCTGCAGTCTGGCGGCGATTGCGCCAACCGACGGCGGACTCCCGTTCGCAAAATATTCGACTTCTTATCGCCCGAGCGTCGATAAGGAATAAATACGGTTTTACATGGAAGGGGCACTCGTTTGCGTAACGAGTCGTCCTGTTCAGGGGTAGATGGCGCTAGAGGTGCATTTTAATCGCTCTACGAATGTGGTATACGAAAATGAGCCAAGTACGTTCACGTTCATTCTTAACGTTTATTTTTTCTGTATCACATTTTTATTTTTCATTTCCCTTTAAAGCCTAAAAACAACGAAAGCTGTCAATTGCCTACCATCACAGCTTTCCTATCGCTTTCAGTCGTAGTCTACAGATCGGTCGAATCACTGTAAACAAAAGTTTTCCACGCACTCCTCTGTTACGCAAAAACATTATTGCGGGAATCTTCCGTACCTGCGCCGTGTCTAACCGAGTATTGTCATTAAATTGCGCGCATGCTATTGACCTCAGCTGACGCGCCTCATTTCTTTGGCAATAATAATAGAGATCGTTATTGCTCAGTGTGTAATCATTGGTTAACCGGTCAGTTCAAAGCTGACAGAATAAAGTCGAGAAATTCCACCGTCTTGGTATAAACACCTGGATAGCCTCGGATGGCGCATTTGATGCCGAATGAGACTACGCCGATGCTGTACCAGGTCTTTTCTATCGGAATCATCAGAGGTCCTCCACTGTCACCCTAAAACGCACACACGTACAAAGGAAGTAATGAGAAATATTTGTTCGGATGTAAAAAAAAATAATAAACGTTCTGTCGAGATAAATAATTGAATTGGTCTCTAGGAGATCGCATAGACTGCAACTTTACCGAAAGATAAAAATGCGTTTTATGCTCTCACCTTACACGCATCTTTGCCACCTTCTGCAAAACCGGCACACAGGACATTACTGTTTATTATTGCACCTGTGCCCCTGAAGGCTGCCCTGCATCGAGGCTCTTCCACTACTGGCACTTGAAGTTGTTGCAACACCGGGGTTATGGTACCGTCTTCAGTTTCCATAGGGAGATATTTCAATGAGATACCATGAAGTCAATATCAAAAGGACACTGATAATACTCACCGAAATGAGTAGCACCCCATCCTGCCAGATAAGGAAAAGTACCACTCAAGTTTTTTTCCTGTATTTGTCGGATTATGGGCAAGCATATGGGTCTTATCAAATCTGAAAAAACAAACACATGCCGATACTAGAATAGACATTTTCAGGTAAAATCGAAAAGGAACCGTTTTTTCTTTTTTTCTATTTACGCGTAAACTGTGGAATGGACCGAGCAAGTCTTAGAACGGCGATATCATTCGCATATATGTTAGGATGGTATCGGGGGTGGATGATTTTTCTTTCTATTGGCAAATCAATTGGCGTTGCCCCATCGTTGTCGTCCTCAAAGTCTAGCTCCCCTAGACGGACTACGTAGAGATCGTTGCGGTTGTAAACGCAGTGTCCGGCTGTGAGAACGTGACGGGACGAAATGAGCGAACCACCACACTTGTAATGTACTTTCCTCTGACTGTCTTTTGAACGATAGCCAAGAAGTGCCATCCAAGGCCAGAAACCTGATTTTTCCAATATTTCCATGTTAAGATAAGGAACTTTTACTCAATGTATACATACATCGCATACAAAGAAAAATCGAGCAAAAATGTGATTTTTCTATGGTGCAAATTTTTCAGATCACTCACCCAACTCTGCAGGTACTCCATTGACGACTCTCGTGTATGTCGCGTTTGTGTAACCGCAAGTAGGAGACGTAAGAGGCCCGTAATCGTTGGTACCCAGTTTAGCAAGTATTGATGAATCATATTTATGAGTATCGTTGACTGGGTTTTTATCGTGCCCATGATTATTGTTGTCGTTGGTGTTGCTGTTCGGTATATTTGGGCAACAAACTATCGGATGATCGTTATCGTAGGCGCATACGGAATCTAGCAGAAAATCACGAGCTTCATTACCATATGCCCGAAGGAGATTCAAAAGAGGCTCGCATCCTTTGATGCTGATGCATCTGCCTTGTTGCGCACGAGGATTTATGCAGGGACCATAATCTGAAACCAACAGAAAATATTCCTTTTTAATGATGTTATTTTATTTAAGGTCGTTTAGAATTTCATTGGTTTTTCACATATTTCGTGTACAATATTTAAAGTTGCATAGTTGATACGTTTGAACACTTTTACAGGCTTGAATAGATCGATATTTGATGTTTCGATTTTTACAAATAAAAAGTAATTAAACACTCACTATTTCTTTCCATTATTCTCGCAACAATTGAATCATTCTTGGTCAAAAAGGCATTTTTTTAATTATAATGCTCAGTTTTCGGAACTAAACTCGAAGAGAAATAAATCATCAGTCTGCAAGAATGGAACTTTCTACATATTTCATTTCCCCTTTGGAAATTTCGTAAAACATTTTTACTTCATGCATTTTCTTTGTTGGATGTATTAATGAAGAACTCAAGTGATATAACAAAATATATTGGAGAAAATATCTAATAAGAATATCGTTCCGGCTCGGAGGAGCTGATATTGTGTACTGACCCTGGTGACCGATAGCACGATTCTGGACTATCAGCATTATCAGCATCTGAAATGCCACACTACCGGGCCGCATTGTCCTCTGATGTCTGCAAAAGAACAAATATGTATAAATCGATAGAGGCGACCACCACGAATCCACCAACTTCATTTTTTTTCTTTTGTTCGTGCAATGAATGCCCGAATGGCACCTTTGGCGCCATTATTGAAAATACAATATTTCAACGAATTACATCAACGCGAATGAATCAATCAATCAGGAATATTTCTTAAACCAGACTCATTGGAGTTAAGAACTATCGAATCTTCGATATAAGCTGCATTGAATAATCGATAAATAAACAACTGCATCCTCCGGTCCACCCGCGGTTTTCTCAAGCATTCGAATTTCTCACAATCATTTTAAACAGAACAGGGATAGTTTAAAAAACCATATTCTCTTGTTCCTCGTGCGATCAATTTAATTTTCCTGTATTAGATAACACGAAAAACGTCAATGAATCTAAATCGACGATTTAGCTTTCATTTTATTAATCGAGCCTAAAATCTAAAATCATTATTTTAATCGTCGAGCCAATAATCCCAGAGAGAATTGACATTTTTGGGCAAAACCGGTCCTGGTGACATTTAAGCACACACGAATACACTGATAAATACGTATACGCACGTTTATGTATGAATACAAAAAATCCACGAGCACTTTCACCTACAAATTGCATCAATCAATAAATAACCGAAGACATTCAAGTTTGCACCGAAACGACGTAAAAGATTGTTAAATAGCGACTCTATCTTGGCGGGCAATACACCGTTTATATACCTATCACTTCCTATCCCCATCAATGATCCGTACGTTTATGTTCCATGGATGCCATCGATAAGACGCGATGGGTTGGACGAGCGAATGGATTCCGAATTTTTCTTGATGCTTGTCGAATTCACAACCTCTCGAAGATCCGCGTTCCCGATCGTTCTTCGTTTCGAACGAATGCCTTGCGTTCACCTCGACAGATCCTTCGTATCAGACGATCGATCTGCGCAACAAAAAATCAACATTCGTTAAGAGTTGCATTAACGACACAAATTCTTCAATGTTTCGTACAAAACATGAACAGTTATTTTTACTGCAACTACTCTACGTCTTGGATCTTTTCCTTTCGCATCGCAGACTTCGTGAGTGAGAACTATTGAATGACGACGGATGCAAGACCTTATCCTTTTATTCGACAATCTGCAGGGGGGAAACAAGTTCGCCAATTCTCTCCCGTATTTCTATAAATATTACATTTTATATAATGCTCCAAAAACGAAAAAAAAAAGTGAATACTCACATTTTCACTGGGATGCCTGAGGCACACGGATACAAAATGTATAACTGTGAAAACCTTTATCCTGAATCCTAATCATTATTTATGCTGGAAAAAGGTTAGCTTCCTTTTCTTCTACCAGCCCACACTCATACACTCTCGTATCACTCACGTCAACATTCACGAAAACGTTTTGTCCGTTATGTAAAGATGCTAACCCAGAGACATCGTCGCGAGACTATCTTCACGTTTTCGAAAAGTCGAATCTCGTATGCAAAATCATTCGACGATCCGGAGAATCCGGATTCACGATAATAACAATACTGGAAAGGCATTCATTGATTTCACATTGTTCCTGTCGGTCGAGAACACTTGTACTTCTTTTTTGCCATCAAAGTGAAAAAGGTCTCATGATGATTATGCTCAAAACTGGTTATTCAATCATTTCAACGGTACGGCTGGCACGAATGAGATGCGCCATGAGAATTTGCTAAATTCTTCATTTGGCTTGCAAATCGAAGTACGAAATGTCGATCCTATGTATCATTTAATCGTAATGGATCTCGGTTTCATTCCTGACACCACATACGCGTTAGTGTTAACAAAGTTGAAACGCTACGAAAATTTTGTTTTCGTTATCCTTCCTTCTTCGTTTTATAGTCATTCGGATGGATGACCGCTCAGTGGTCTTGAAGAATTTTTCTAAGAACCGACTAGAAAGCGTTTTAATAAAATTTTAGATTTTATGGAAACTGGAACCCAGCAAATATATTGTTTGTAGGAACAGCGAGTTTTTCAGTTTCCCCGTGCCCTCGTGCGAATTAGACAACTCTTTGCATTTCAACTATGGAATTTTGTGTTCGCGATAAAATTCGATAATTACATTGCGCCGCGCTTTGTCGTTACAAAAACGAGCATAACGCATACTAAACGCTTGATGAGAATACACACTTCGCAACACGAACACGTCCCAACTTATTTTCCAATAACGTTTACTTCGGATACTCCACTTTAACAATAAACCAGTACAAGTAAAATCTTTCACGTTACATTCGTAGCATCGTATTTACAGTATAAAGTTTTTATAATTTACGAGAGTATATAAAATTATGTTTTATCCGAAATTAATTGATTATTTTCGTACAAACGTGTACGAGAGCGCTCGATGTCTGTGTGTTCTTTTTTGTTTTTTTTTCCCTACGCATCCTCGTTCGCACGTTTCATCCGAGCTAGCGGTAGGGCTCGCAGAGCTCGATGAGAAACCCAAGGCTGCAACGAAGGTACGCTATTGAACGCGTAAAATTGAACGGGAAGTTACAGACACTTCGAAAGAAGCGATGAAAAAAATAAGCGCATCCCCGACTCTCTTTAACTTCCATTTTCACGTGCTCGCGCGCACGTACATTTCCGGTAGACCCGTTTTACAGTGTGGGTTGTCATTTCTTTATTTCAGTTTCATTTCACCTCTAACTCTTCGTTTACCCGAACGTGAACAGCGAGATCTTTGATCGTGGCGTTCGTTACTTTTTTTTTTCTGCGTCCACCAACATTTGCGAGGACTTCTGTGTCGATTTAACGGCGGGTGGTTCAGGGAGGAAGTTGGAAATAGAATTCGTTTTTTTTATCGTGAAATCACGCGCAAGTCCTCGATTCGGACGTCACCGTTCGCGTTCGCCCCTAACCAATATTAGCATCGAGATACAACTCTTAAATTAATAATCTTCCGGTTTTCCTTGGTTGAAAATTGATTCCTATCTTCGAACCGGTATGGAGTGCGTACCGGCGTATTATCGCGTCGAAACCTTACAAATGCTACAATCGTACCGCGAGCCGTATACACACGAGGACCCGTCATACAGATTTTCATGTGATTTGGCTTTTAGCGTTTGGCAGTAGTAAAAACCATACGTGACGTGAGAATACGTTCCAACTTTCGTATTCGTGCTATACACTATAGTGGCGATACTTTTCCTTTTTCTCATAGTGTCGCGCTTTTTTCCCTCGTTTTCTTGTATCCGCGCCCAATCTCACGCTAGAAGCGCATACGGGTTTTTCGCGCGCTGACTTATATCGCGTTAATGCGATAAAACGATATCAATCGATAGGCGCGTCCCAGTAAAGACTCGAGCTTTTTATTTATGTCGGCCAACTTTATCGTTCCTTCGTAATTCATTGTTGTTTTGTTTTCTCAGCGACCTACGTGGATTATTCGGTGGTTTTTGTTTGTTAATATCTTCTTTAAATAGAATATTAGGTAACTGGCGTCGGTATATCACGCCCGATAACTCCTCTACGTACGATTGTTTTTTTTTCTTTTTTTTTTGTTTTCTTAAATCACTCGGATATGGCGATCAAGTTCGAGATTATTCCCTAGATAATTAATCTCGTTTTCGGCCAGTTTCGCCGTCTCGTCGCTTTTCTTTTTGTTCGCCTAGAAAAAAGAACGAATTTACACCTAAGAATAGTAGAACCGACGTGCAAGACGTAGCGAATTGCTTGTTCGGATTCGTCGATTAATCGCACGCATGACGATGCGCGCGATGCGTACACGGAAAGTCGCACACACCTCGCATGAGATTGATTCATCGCGAACTTGAAAAATATGCCTTTCTCTTCTCTTTCCACGCGGTATACGCGCTGCAACGAAAAATTTGCTTCGTTTGCTTTACATGATTATTCGAGTACTCCAACTTCGTTGAACGTTCGAGGCTGTATTCCCGTGTGACTTTTCGTATCGTAGCACCCTTTGTATGAAACTTCAATCAAGTTAATAAAAATAGAAAAGTAATCGTATCTCGAAGAAGAATATTTGTGAGTAGCCTCTCGAAGAGTCGTCACAAGAGACATTCGACGAGCGCCGTGATCGTTTGAGAACGCGATTAAAAAAGAAAAAACAAAAAATGAAAAACTCAGTAATTGATCAATGCGAAGCGTTCAGCATAAAAAT
The DNA here is from genome assembly GCA_030522765.1 of Ophioninae sp. B BG-2022a. NCBI lineage: Eukaryota > Metazoa > Arthropoda > Insecta > Hymenoptera > Ichneumonidae > Ophioninae sp. B BG-2022a. Next base: position 6,974 of record JAPYZJ010001529.1, on the reverse strand, counting down.
TCCGCGTGTGTGTTTCAGACTCTATGATCGATTCTTCACCAGCGTTCTATTTACAATGATCGATATCTACAGCAATAATAATAATAATATTAATAATAACAAAGATTAATTATTAAATAAACACGATGACTGATCGCAAAAGCGTGTATTCGCATCCGGGTATGCGAACAAAATAATTGCAATGTCCAGCGAAAGTAAAAGAAGAAACGAAACGCCACATATCGTCGGCGGTATTTCGGACGCGCGTCGAATACAATAAGAAAGAAACACTAGAGGGTGGGTCGGGGTGAGAAGATTGGTGGGCGAAATGGAGAAAACCGTGAAAGCTCACGATAACGGTGTTTGATTAGGCACGACCTTGAACTACGTGGTCGCCGCGAGTTCCTTGTGGAGAAAAGTCTCGATGTCTACTCGACAAATTGGACAACGCTTGTTCGTACACAGCCACTGATCGACGCAGTCTATGTGGAATAAATGCATACACGGCAGTCTCCTGTAAAACAAAGAACGAGTTCAAAAGTTATGAAAAAAAATAAGTAAACGTCTAGACTCGAGAAATGAGCGAAGAGAAATTACCTCACGCTTTCGCAGTCCTCAAATTCCGACAGACAGATCGTGCACTTCTCCATTGCATCCTCGGCATTCTCCACCTTTTTTACCTTTCGAAAACAATTGACGATCGTGAATAAACGATACGTTACGTCGACAGCCAGCAAAAACGGGAAATCGCGTATTAGAAAAAAGAGGTTATACTTACTCGCTTGTACTTGTGTGGGAATGTGTGACTCTCGATGGATTCTTGAGTCGCGCCGTAGCTTATATGCGACATACGTCGCAAATCGACTATACGCATGTAATTCTCGAGTCGAGCTGACACGTGTCGCGCTTGATGCATCACGAAATCCGGCACCGGTACCGGATATCTGTGCCCCTCGGTGTTTTGCTGCGACGCCAAAAATTGAAGAAAAAGAAAGTCAAGCGTTATGCCGCGCATCGTTATAACGAAATTAAGAGTAAATCGCTTTGAAAAAATGTGGGGTATTTGTCATGTATAAATAGGCATTAGGGACTCACGAGATACATGTGCGGATGGAAACTGAGCCGGAAAGGCGACAAGTGTAGATGAGGGAAATGCGGATGAAGACCTTGTCCAGCCATCACGTTTTGAGGATACGAGGGATAGTGGTACATGTGATGATGCACGTGCTGATGAACCGGCATTGACGTCATTCGTTCCACCGGCGTTGATTCCATCTCCTCGAGACTCGTTAATGGATTCACCTGATTCATCATTTGTTTTTTTTTTCCAATTTTTCATTTTAGCTTCCATTAAAACAACGATCCATGAGCATTCTCGGTTCGCTTTTCGAGCAACGCGAAAAATTCCTTCTTAAATGGTGCCCACGTTATAATATCGTCATGCCCTCAAAATTTCATGTTTCTACCTTTAGCGGTTTAGACTGGACGCTGATTAGTCAGTCAAGACTTTGCCTTTTATATAGAGACACTTTTAACTCTAACGCAGGCATATATACAGCCATTGAAAAGTGCGATCGCGAAAAGCATTTACCGTGAGCGCTTCCAGACAAGCCGATGAACTAATACTGACTGCGGCGGGTCCCCTAGTTTCCGGATGGCTGTAGACCGTAGGCTGTTGAGGTGGCGGTAAGACAGTGTGACGAGGATAATTCTCGGCACGATTGGGATTCTCGTTGGCCGTGCAACAAGTACTGGGCGGTCCGGCTGTGCTACTGGTGCTACTGTTGGCAGCGTAATCACCCGGCTGATACATGTGAGCGATGGGCGGTGTACAACTGCACACAAAAACGTCGGTAACGAATTATTGAAAAAAAAAAACTGACGAACCAGATCTCTACCGTATAGCGTCTTTTTCCCTATTGAAATCGCTAATCTTAAATTATTCTGCATTTAATACGCGATATGTAATTACTACTATCAGTGTCACGAAGTTGTTGATGAAACAATATTTCATAATTTACATTACAAAATTCAACTTAACTAGTAATTAATGTTATTCCAATATAATGTGTAATAAAAATTGTTTACATTGAAAAATACAATGTAATGAGTAACGAGAACGCCAATCCATTAAAAAAAGTTACATTATAAAATGCATTATTTGCAATCCTGTTGATAATCCGTTATCGAAGATTAAAAGGCACGTGTCTTTGAGCTTACCCGTGATGCGCCGATCTTGCGTAAAGTCTGCGACGATTGGATTCCTGCAATCGTTGCTGATGCACCCAGAGTCTCTCATGGAGAGGATGAATTCGAGGATGGCACATAACAGCAGGCGGATCTGCGAAAACATTACTCGATTAAAAAGAACTGTTTCTGGTGTTACTACATGAGAAACTGTACCCACCTGCGGCCAACGGATATCCAGGATATATATTTGAACCTCTGTGCTGCTCGTGGAAGAGTTCGTTGAAGGAATGCAGCGAGAAATCGGACGGGTTGCGCATGCAGTACGCGGGCTGATTTCTGAAACGATAAACACAGATTGGCAATCACAATTTTGATCCATCGATACCTCTTCAATTCCTCGACTTGAGGAAACGAGGATTTTATTCGCGGAAGAAACGATTCGCACCTGTGCACCGGTTCTGCCGGATGGGGTGAGGTGGGCGGGGCACTCGGCAATGTCGCGGTGTGTTCCTCATCGGATTCAGCGGTCAGGTCCACAACGGTAACTGTACGATCACTCTGTTCGCCCGCGTGCTCATTAGTCTATGTACGTTCAATGAATCGTGTCAATTGCCGACTAACGCGTGCTAATTTGTCGATAGTAAGAAAAAAATTCTCGTCAATAACGAAAAATGACGAAATCGTTGCAGCAGGGAATTAATCGTAAGTCGACCCTCATTTTCTTCGGCGTCGACAAGATGCGATGTGAAATTGAAAAGTTTGCACTTTTTTTTAATACCGACAAATAGCTTTTCGCAATAACGCGTTGATTTGCGTTTCATTTAGACCAAAGCACGCTTCGCTACCCGACTCGTGTTTGCGATTCGCAAAGAAATGAAAACGCGATATCTAATTTCAATTTTGCGATAGTAACTTACCCTGTTGCTGTTGTTGACTGTTCCTAAAACCTCGACCGAGTCATCTTCATCGTCGCTCTCGCTGCTCGAAGACCAATCCAATTGCAAGTCCGGGGCCATAGGTGTGTCGTCACTTTCTGCGGACGAAATATATACATAACCGTATGAATTTATCAATCATCTTAAATTATTGTCACAGTCCATCGTAATAGGATCGGACAAAACGCGATGTTGCTTGAAACGAATCCGTCAGTAATAGTAATATATACTTTCTTTTCACAGCAGAATGTCGATGTATTTTGAAAAATGACAGAGATATCACTATAGTTAAATGTCGATTCGATATATGTTGACAGAAGTGTTCTATTAATAACTATGATTCGAAAGTGCAAATATTATTCTTAACTATTTCGTTATATATTAATTATTGATATTGGCGAATTTTCATTTGTTGACATATCAAATTATTGCTCTATCTTACTCGATGCTTGATTACGAGGTACTTGTTGCGAGGTCGTAGTTGTCGTAGTTGCTGTCGGATGTAAAGGGGTATCGGTGACCATAGCATTGGGTGCATTGTTCATACCCGGGTCTAATACATCCCCGGAATGGCTCGCACTTCCAGTTATGCTACGGAGATTCATTTTTACAATTTTTACTTCCTCATTGACATCGCTTTGTGTTCGTGAACAAAAAAGAAAAATTTCCAAACATTAAGTATATTGCGAACCGTTGAGGTGGTGAGGGGGAGTAACATGCAGAACTCAACGAAATCTAACGTCATTCACAATTGAATCGAAAAAAAAGTATTTGTGACTAAGAAGAAAAAATGTGAAATATCAGAGGTACCGAGAAAAAAAATCGTAATTTTAAAAACCATCGAAGACACGAGGAAGTTTGGTATCACGATGAATTTGATTGAATCGAGCACATTTCCGGCTGGCGAAATAAAAAAAAGGTATATCTGTATTTCTAGTGAATATTTTGCAAACGGGACATGTTTAGCCAGGATTCGTCGCATCTTCGAAATTGTTTTGTGCACTTTTTGGCACTCTTTAATAGCAATTCTGGTTTCAATGTCATATGTATGCAACGTACCTGTAATCGACCGGAGCATCCGCCAGTCTTGATGGCCCAGGCACGCTCAAACCATCCGTTATAAGACTGCTCATCATTCTGCGTCCAATGTTGCTTCTCTCGGCAATGTGCAAGTGCTTGCGACGGTACTTCTCGCATATTTCGTTCGAACTTTGCAACGGTACCGACATGTGTTCTCGCCTCGCGCGGTTTTGCAAATAATTTCGACTTAGGCAACACGGGTCCCAGAGAGCTCGGCTGTGCAAACGACGCTGCGTCGGGAATGGCTCTGGACGGGGCTGCGGTTCCGTCTCCTCTATGTCACTTTCAGCGAAGAGATGCTCGTACTCCATCTCGTTACCTTTGTATATCATTACCGTTATTATTATGATTACTGTTATCATCGTACAAACATCTTGCTCTGTTCAACTTGACGAAGTCAAGTTGAATCTGCGGTCACTATTCGGCTTGGACTTTATTTTATCATCAGCTTATGAAAAGAAACCATTTGCAGGAATTGCAATTCCAAAGGTCAGTGTGTGGAAAGATTTCAGGCCTTTTTTCAACCTCATTGAAAAGTGTATCTTAAAACTTACTTTTCTATTGTGTGCAAGTCACAGTTACTTGGGAGTATCAGCCTAAGCCCTTAAAAGTGCTAATAATGCTGTGGACTGTGACACAGTCCAATAACAAGGTGATCAACGTTGGACAGGGTCACAACAAATTTCTGGTTCTTCATTCTTGACTGACAGAATTTTATTGAATGAAACAAAACACTTTTCGAGGCCAGAAATCAAAGAATAGAATTGAATAATTCCAAATGAAATGGGCTGGACCTAGCTCAATTTCAGATTCATATTCAATTGTTGAAAAGTTGTGGAGTGTCGAGCCAGACGACAGAGGCGTATGAATGTTCACTTTCATGATAAGCGAATCCTTAACATTCACTGAAATTGTATGGCATTGAAGTTTGCATCGTGCGAATGCAATGATTTTTTCTATTTTCTTATATTTAGTGTTATCGAAGATGATGTTATGGAGATTTATCAATGATCTCCAGATAAGAATGTACAAAAATATTTGCATGGATATTTGCGTTGTGATCTTCAATATATTATTTATCTAGCCTTTCTTACCCAGCTTGTGTGATGTGCAAATGTTTTGTCACTTGTGAATGTATTCTTGATCAAATGTAGGTACTATGGATCAATTAAAAAAATTAAATAATAAAAAAGAGCCCCAGAGTTAATAAATATTAATTTTTACTTAATCCATTTTCTTTGGCTTTTAATAAAACAGAAAAAGTAAGAAGTGTGAATGCAATACCGGCTGGACATCTCGGAGGAGAAGGATCAGGTGTCGATGTAAAAGCAGTGTCGAATATATCTACGAGAGAAGTCGGATTGGCGTCCACAGACCCAGCCGCTGTGTCCGCCGTGTTGAACAGTTCACCACGGTCTTCGTTCTTTTCCTTTCTCCAGACGTCATCGGTGCTCTTGCCAGCCTCCATGCTGTTCAGACACAGAAGTAGGCATGACGATTGTCAAAACGATCAGCAGTGAGGCTAAAAGCCGACACAGGGGGCAAAGTATAAAGCCTGGTAGGCGATAACGTGTGCCACGCTTGTTTTACACTGCTGATAACAGGGCCAAAGCAGGACTGTGGAGAATGAAGATGCTGAGGGAATTTTCTGTTTTTTTCTCGATGACTATAATTTGGTTACTGTCCACGCAATTGTGGAGCAGCGTCATTAATTTGGCGACTTCGAAAGTCGAGCGAACAGGATTGAATCTGCGCTTTGAATTATCGGCGTTTACGATTTTTCCACAACTTTGTTTTTTTCTACGCCATCGTGTTGTACAGCGAGGGGAATTTTGATAAGCATTTTTCGATAGTAAAGTATCGCGCAGTTGACGGGGGAGCTCAATTTTTCTTCTACGATTTATGCACACTGTCCTATGAACTTGGAAAATTTGACCGTTTCATTTTTGGTGCTCCTTTTTTGTGCACCGAACAGTGTTTTTTCGTTCTCGCAAGGAACTGTGATTGTTGTTGCTCCTCCCACTCCGCGGAGTGTTGCTTACATTATAAAACACATGAGAGTTATGGGTCTGAATTCAACACCAAATTAGAATACGAGCGCGTCATGCCGGATTTCCCTAAGTGAAAAGAGATACGAACGGTTTCGCTGGTTTTCAAGAGGATTTGTTTGGGCTGACGGGAAATTAATCGGAGAGATGAAAATCTTTGGACGTACCTCGCTGGGCTTTGGAACCCCCTCCACCGAGAGACTCGACAAAGCGACACCGTCTTTCCTCTTTCTCTCTTCACGCTCTCCGTCGCGGACCCTCGCGCACTCTCTCTCCCTCTCTCTCTCTCTTTCACACTTCCTCCAACTCTCCGTCTCACTCTCGCGCCCTGTCTCACTCTCCCTCACACCGCCTCCCTTTTTCCACTCTCTCTCTCTTCACCACGTCATTTTTTGGCATGAGTTTTTACGGCCCGTCGACACATCGCTCCCGTTTATTCACGCACTAACGAAACATATTTAAGACTACGCGCGTACACGCCCAAGCTACTTCAGATTTATTATTTTTTTCCGTTATTTTACGATACTACGGTCTCTGTTACGCGTTAAATTTTGTCCCGAATTACTCTCGTATGTCACAGTGTGACAACAATAAAACTAAAAAAGAGTGCGCACATAGATCGGCCACCGCGCGCACATAACCGCCCAGATAGCCAAGCGTACCATTGGTACGGCGTTACCGGTACGGTGGGGGTACGCCGTATTTCCACCGTGGAGGTACGCCGTATCTCTACGGTGGAGGT